>JAHKKF010530004.1:30052-57511 GCA_019740295.1 Labeo calbasu | reverse complement strand
ATTCAGGGGCTCTGTGAATTTAGTTTGAACATTTAGATTTGTGTTTAAGGTTTTGAGAAAATTAGTGATGGTTTCAAAAAATGTGTTTTAGCATTTCAGAAAAACTGTAATAAGTACACACATTAAAAAGCTAAAAAAAGAATGACATGTAACATTCGGTCATACCTCGAGACAAGCAAGCACACAGCTCTACCCTAAAACCAAACACACATTCACATAGAAATATTTGGAATGTATAAAGCCACCTTAAGCAAGCATACAATGTGTACATGGTATTCTTTACATTATGAGGATCAAATTTTGCCACAAGTATAGTAATACCAGTAAATGTTGACCTTGAGGGGACATTTTTTGGTTTCCATGAGGAAGCAAGCTTATAAATCATACAGAATGAAGTGTTTTGAAAATCTTAAAATGCTGGAAGCTTCCTATGAGGGGCAAGTTTAAGGGTATGTTCAGAATGAACCCATAAACAATGGCAACCAGTGAGTGTCTGTGTGTGTGTTAGGATTGGTTTATAGAATTCAAATTAGCCTATTTAAAGAACATTGGGTGTGAATGGAAACAGCTAACACAGATATGAACACAAGCTTGTTGTTTTGTGTGTGTTTGTGTGTGAGCTGTGATATGATAAACCACATTATCTTAAAGACACACCAGCATATGCAGTGTACGAGTGTGCGAGGCAAAACGACTTAAGGTCACACTGCAGCTCTATGTGTGAAGAGCTGATGCGTTGATATGATGCTGTTTGATGGCTTCCTGTGATTGTTTGGCTAAATCTTGGACCTTCTGCCACTGCATTCTGTCATTATACCATATTAAGACAATCACGACCCCTAATTATGAACAATACTACTAGTAATGCTTGCCTCAGCACCTCTAATCAATCTTACTGGTCATGTGAGTGTTGTTGTTGAGGAACTGGTGTGTGTGTGTAGTGCACGGGTGGGCTACTCTGATACCTTATGAGTAACCCATGACTGGTCTTCATGTGATCTGGTGCACAGTTCAGATCAGGTCACTGCTATAATATGTCTCTGTGTTTTATATTTTTCATATATTCACTACTGCTTAAAAGTTTGGGGTCGATAAGATAAGACATTTTACAATATATTCAAATAGAACCCTAGTAAAAAACTAACAGATTTAAAATGTGTTTTATACAAAGTATAGTTCAAGTCTATTAACACATTTACTGACATATCGCTTGAGACTGACTGATATAAAAAATTGTAATTAAACTTTATTTGGAGTAGTACTTGTGTGCAATGCACAGTTCTTAAGATTGTATGATCTTTACATAATATCCGTCTTTAAATGCTAAGTATTTACAGTGTACCTAAAGTATACTAGCAATAGTTCCACTTTAGTACAATCATAAAGAGTTCAGATGCAAAAGCCTCTAAGTCCATCTGACGTTTTTCTTTAAAATAAGCATTTTTATCAGGCTCCTATGTATAGGTTTCTACCTAAGTACCGGTACTTCTGATCGGGTTGAGGCTGGGATTTAGCAAGTTTAAAGTAAAAGTATTTGATGGGCGTATACTATGTGTCGAGAGCATTCACTTATTCAGCATTCACAGTCTTTGCTTTTAGAGGGTTTTGCATCTGAGCTCTTCAGATATACTTAAGTATATCTTTATATGGACTTTCGTACTGCTGGATGCAAAAGCACTACTTTTGCACAATTAAAGTGCATTAAGTACAAAATTAGTTGCTCCAATTTAACAGCCTTTAAGTATACCAGTTTAGTATACTAAAAGTACAATTGCAGAGTATTTTTATTAGGTGCATAATATGTAAATGTATTTGTAGTATACTTAGTGTGAAATAAATGTATTTTAAATACATTTTAGTATATTTATATTTCACTAGGGAAGTCGGTTATTTTAAATTTCACAATACTGCCATTTTTACTATTTTTGATCAAATAAATGCAGCCATAGTGAAAATTAAAACTTATGAGACATTTATTAAGACATATGAGACATTAAAAAATCGTACTGACCCCAAAAATTTGAATGGTGGTGTATCTGGGCATTTTGTTTTCAAGCATTGCTTTTGTTATTAGACCATCAGTTCCATATTTAGACTGAGCTGGCTCGTTTTCAATCAGAAATGTTTCCTCTGTCAGCGGCAGCAGCCGCACATGATCATGTGATCACAGCTTACTGAAGTCACAAAGAACTTTATGGTCGTCTGGAGAGTCTAAAATGCTCCTATACTGCTGACAGGACACCAGACGCTTCATGTCAGGATAAATTAATGGGAACGGTCTGATCTACTCTCGTAAAGTCATTAAATGCATTCTGATATTAGTCAGACAGCTCCTCGCAATACTTACATTCGTGTATTTTTATGTCATTACATACATAAATGTTTGAATAAGAAGCTGGGTAGAGGTCATCAGGATTCACGATATGTTATAAGGCTATAAGCTGGTCTTAATTAAAAAGTCATTGATGTTCTGTTACTGTAGTTTATAGGTCATGATGTGTTAAGCTGAAACCTTAGTGAGCTGTTGTGCTTTGAAAAGTCAGCACTAACAAATGCAATTAGCATCTAATCAAACCATTAGAAAAGAGTCGCAATTAGATCTTTCTTAATGTTTTTATTGTTGTTGTTTTAATTGAGACTCCTGCTTCTTTTACTGCATTGGCCAAAGAATTGTATATATATATATATATATATATATATATAAATATATGTACATATATATCCAATATATGTATTACGCACAGTACTTCTATAATTCATCATTAATGTTTGTAGGGAAAATACTGAATTACATAATATCTACCCAGTGTTGTTTTCCATGTAGGTGCATTACTCACACATAGCAATGAGACACACACACACACACACACACACACACACACCCTGAGTAATCAGAGCTTAAGGTGGGCATACATTCCTAAGATTCCTGTGTGTGTGTGTGTGTGTGTGTGTGTGTGTGTGTGGCTCTACAGCAGATCATATATGTTGTGAACCTGAACAAATCTGTTGTAGCTTGTCTGTGTACGGGAAAAAAAGACAGAAGGGCTCCAGTATTAACCACATCCCATGATTATCCCAGTGTTTCTGTACAAAATCAGGTTTGTGGCTTGTACAGTAAATGGGTGTAGTGTTTAAGGGAGGGATTGCTCAGTTGTAAATCTGTTGTAAGGATGCACACGACACACACACACACACAGTTAGAGTACGAGCATAAAGATGTGTGGGTTATCTGAGGGACGGTCCCATCAACACATAAAGAGCCATTGTTTTCTGCTTTATCAGCATGGCCTTGTGACTGCACAGAACACACTCACACACACACACACACACTCGTGAAGGACGGAGTCCAGCTCTGTATCCTGGCACACAAATTTTAAACATTAATGCTTGGAAATGAGGTTGTTCTTTTACAGCATGTTAAAGTGTGTGAAATCTATTGAACACAGCTCCTGTGGGATTCTCACCCAACCAACACCGCTATGCTAACAGATTAGTTCAGCTTAACAGTTGTTGTACTTTGCAAGTGTAAAATGAATGGCAATATATGTCCATCCTTACAGTATTTCGGCTGCTTTTGGCTCAGCTACAAGATCGAACTACACATTTATTTTTCCTCTAAAAATAAAGCTAAGACAGTTAACCCAGGGTTTACAAATTGACAGTGTCAAACATTTAATTATTTTCTAGTCACCGTTCACTTTCATTAAATGGAAAAGTGCAGCATGAACATCCTGTGATCTCTTTTTTGTGATCTAGATAAAAAAACAAATGGATTGGTGTTACATTTTATTTTGTGAAATATTTCTTGCAGCTAAAAAAAAAGTGCTGATGATCCTTTAAAAAATGGCACAAATGTTACAGTCTCACACCAGCTGCAGACTGACAGCCATAATAATTATGTGTTGTGTCAGTATTTACTGTATGCAGTTATTTGTATGATAATAGTTCTCTCTTGTTCTCTTTCAGTTAATGAGTACCTGTTCATGGTTCAGGCCCGTGGAATCCAGATCCGTGAGAATGTGAGGAATATGGGAGCTCAGGTTGAGCAGATGGTCCGCAGTGCCTACAACATCAACGGCACCGGTACGAAACAAACACATATCCTCATCATTGTTATGAAGAACAGAGAATAGACCACTAATCTTCCTTCCTGTAGAACATCCTGTCAACACCAGTGACATATCCTGAGGAAATGACCCACCAAAAAAAAAAAAAAACAGTTTTGTAGGAAGACACTTTAGCCAGGTTCAAATTTAAGCCAATGTTCAACACTGATTTAATGAAGGTGTTTAATAAGATGTATAAAAAACATGCTGTTATTGTGTTTTTGAATGTGCTCTAGTAAACATATAACTACAAAACCAGAAGAGGAAGTTTTCATGGCCTGACCCCCCAAACATCTGATCTGTGCCTCAGCAAAGTCCAGAGTGAGGTTTAGGATACACCAGGGTTATGGAGTATGTGGTCTCACATACTGCAGGCTGGGTCTCGGAAAGATAGTTTGGATGTTTGTAATGTTTGATTCTCTTGTTTTCTAGACTACGCATACGAGTTTAACTTAAGTGAGACAGATCTTCCCACCACTCCTTACCTCCCGGAGGGCTTCACATACATGCCTGACCAGGTCTGCCCGGAGAAACTACCCTCTATGAGTGAGTGCAGAAACGTAACGTGTCGTTTGGTACTTTTGGGGAAAGCACTTTATGATCAAATCAGTGAGTGAGTGAGTTGTTGAAGCTCATAAGAGTCATTTCCTTAGTGAATGAGACTCCTCCGGTCGCACTTTGCATTTGTTAATGCAGAGGTTGATGAACCGTTAACAAAAACAGAAAATCATCCATCCTATCTCACCCTGAAGGGGGTTATTTCACAATAATGAACTGACATTAAATATTATGTGGCTACCAAATAAAAAAATTAAATGCAGTTGAAGTTTTTGAAACTGGTTTTGGAATAGAGCTTGTGCAGCTTTGTTTCTCGTGTCATTAGCTGGTTTGATTGATAGTAATACGCATGTTCTCTCTTTCTGTCTGTCAGAGGGCCAACTTAAGGTGAACATGAGTGAGATCTCTCTAAAGAAGGTTGAGAAACTTCTTAAGCAGGCAGATCCAAGTCTGTCTCTCGGGGGCCACTGGAAACCCCACGACTGTCTCCCACGCTGGAAGGTTAGTCACTTACTTCCTGCTGCTTTTAAAAAATAAAACCGCAGTCTGGTACCTGTTTCTCTTGTGTGTGTGTGTGTGTGTGTTTCTGGTTGGAGGTGCAGAAAAGGCTCTTTCCGCAAGACGGGTTGAGGCTTTCATTGTGCACATACTCTGTCTGTTGTTTTTGCTCATCAGTACCAGTATTATTTTATTTTATTTTATTTTATTTTGCTTATTATCATGCATATTACAAGCATATTGGCTTTTTATTACTACTTATAAAGCACATATTCTGCATAACCATATTCTACATCCCTACGCAATACCTAAACTTAACAACTATCTTAGTAACGATTAATAAACAGCAAATGAGGAGTTAAAAGTCATACTTAATGGTTTGTTAATGGTGAGAATTGGACCTTAAAATAAAGTGTGACCTTTCATTATTTTATTTTTGTGAATTTTAATTTAGACACAACACTGGGACAACTTTTAAAGAACTTCTAATAAAAAGTGTGCTAAAATCATGAATATTGTATTTACATTACTTTTTTTATATATATGTATTTACTGTCTAAATAAATAAATTCAATATTTATCACCTAGCTCTGACACACACACAAATGCACCTTAGATATTTGAATGTCTGTAGCAGTAATAGAAATGTGATAAAATACTGAACTTTGCCAATCTTTGACAATGTGAACTGATATGTCCTCATTTTTATGTTCATTTTCCTATTTCATGTGTTTTAGGTGGCCATCCTGGTTCCTTTCCGTAATCGCCACGAGCACCTTCCCATACTTTTCCGACATCTGATCCCAGTGCTTCAGAGACAGAGACTGCAGTTCGGCTTTTACGTCATTGAACAGGTGAGGAAAAGGAAAGCTGACATACTGTATAACCTTGCATGGCTCAAGTATCCAAATTCTTTTTACACCATCTGTGCAAATTTGTAAAAATACTGCAAAAACTGTTTGTGTAGTATGGTAGTATGCTATTCTGATCCATTATATTTAGACTGTCACACCATTTGTCAAACTATTCTGAATTGTTCCATCAAAACACAGCAGAACATAAGATCATAACTACATGTTATTCAAATCCATTTTGCCTCACTTCTGTGAATGTGTTACAGCAAGCCGCCATTGTCATGAGCAACACTAAAAAAGTCATTTCATTGTTAAAAAAAAATAAATAAATAAGTAGTGATAAAAGTAAAGGTAAAAGAAAGGAAGTTAAATAAATGCTTGTGTGTGTCAACAGGCAGGAAATGAACCGTTCAATCGTGCCATGCTGTTTAATGTCGGTTTCAAAGAGGCCATGAAGGACTTGAACTGGGATTGTGTAATATTTCACGACGTTGACCACATTTTGGAAAATGACCGCAACTACTATGGATGTGGTGAAATGCCAAGACACTTTGCGGTCAAACTCAACAAGTACTCTTACATGTAGGTTTTGTACAACTCACTGTTTTCTTCACAATGATGTCCAGTCTGTTTGAATTGTTTGTGAATAAAGACTCATATCTCTTTGAATGTGTAGGCTTCCATACGAGGAGTTCTTTGGTGGTGTGAGTGGGCTCACCGTGGAGCAGTTCAGAAAGATAAATGGCTTTCCTAATGCATTCTGGGGCTGGGGAGGGGAAGACGACGACCTTTGGAACAGGTGCGAAGTTGACATTCTTTAGAGCTGTTAAGAGGATATTGCAGGATATGTTTTTCCGAAAGAGACACTCCCACAAATGTGGTCTAGCAGCCAGTTTACTGTAAAAGATAATAGTAATGCTTCCTGGACTGGACTGGATCTGGAGCCTACTAAAACACCAAAGGTGTTCTCAGTAAATTCCCCTCAGTTAAGATGGATTATGCCAAAAAATGAATAGTAATTTTGAAAAACATTATTTTCAAAGCCTAATTTTATTTTACGTGGAGGGGGACGCTTCATGGGGGCTTCCATTGCTCTTTTAGTAAGCAAGCTTGAGTAAAGCTAAAGTATATTTTCTAAGTTTCATGTAGTAATTATACTAAAATCGATGTACTGTTAGTATATTTGTATTAACCCAATATTATACATATAGTTTATTCACACCGTGGAAGAATTGTCAATAAAATCAGCTAAATGTTTATCTGTCTGTACAAAAAAGATCAGGTTCAGTTCCACCAATGAACTGTTAAGTTCTTCCAGTCAAAAGCTGACTTATTACTATAAACTTCAACAAGTTTATGAGATAGTGTGTAAGCATATGCCATAGTATGCCAGGATGTGACACATAGGTTACTTCGTCAAAAGAGTAAACCACAAGCTAAGTCAACTTAGAATATAAAATCATACTGTAAGTATGTCTTGATAAGATTAAGTACGAGTATAGGACAAATGTACTTTTCTGTTTACGTGTTTTAAGACGTAACTAAATTTCTGTTGAATAAACGTCCTTTATGTGAAGGTAGCCAAACACTATAGTACAGTTTTGGGTTAGCCAGCTATTAACCCATTTTGCCCAAATTTTCCTGAAAGGTTTCATGCATATACTCATGTTAACAGTGTCCTATGTGAACATGTTCTGCATTTATTTTCCCCAGGTTTTTGTTTTTTTTTTTCTTGAAAATCGTATTTGAATGTGAGGCAACTAAAGTTTCCGGGGGGCAAATATGTTGTATGCACCCCTTCAATGTCAAATTTGAATAGGAGGAGAACTTTTGGCACCTAACTCAAAATAACTGCTTTTCACAGATCAATCTTTATTTATAAGCAAAATTATTATGTATACGAGTCAAAGAACATTCAACATTCAAACCCACAAAAAGCTGCATCTAGCTAATAATCTCTTGAAAACACAACAAACAACATATCGTCATGTTTCCTGGAAGTAGGGGTTTGACAGCCTCATATGACAGGAAGTTAATACTTTTTTTCCCCCTTGAAATCTTTTATTTGGTTGTTTGCTTACATGTCATTGAGAAATAAAACATGGATAACATCTAGAAAAGGAATTACAAAAGAAAAATGACTATAAAGAGTGGCAACTATAGTTGCCAGTGGGCTTAAATGGTTTTTGTAATTTGTACAAAGAAATAAATCTTTGTGGGTGACTGAATTGCAAATTTTTCAAACATCATCTGTAACCAAAAACTAGTGCTGCTGCATGATGTTGCATCTATACAGTATAGTTTGTATTGCAAAAAGTTAATTTAGTGCATATTGTAAATAGTCCTCCACTTTTTGTAGTGACTTAGGAACATAGCTGACACTGATATGTGTTTTTTCCAGGGTTCAGTTTGCTGGCTACAAAGTGAGTCGACCACATGGAGACATTGGTCGTTACATGTCTATACCACACCACCACCGAGGGGAAGTCCAGTTTCTCGGCAGGTAAGATGAGAATAGCATTTTCTAAATATTTATTTTGCTGTATTTCAAATAACATCCTTAGCGCATGCAGTCATCCTCCAAGTGCACATGTTGTATGAATTGTTTGCAACAGTTATTACACAAACAGTTATTATGTAAATTGTTGCACTGAACTGAATTTCATGGAAAAAGCCCCAGTCTTTGTGAGATTGTGCCTTTCAAGATTGTGCCTTATTCATGAAACACGAGCAAAATAATTTCTCTCTTTACCATTCGTAAATCCATTCTTGTGTAAATTATTGAAACTGTTAACGTAACATTAAACCATTCTTACATAAATTGTTTTACTGACTTGAATGCAGCAATTTACCTCATTCAACAAACAAGCACAAAAAAATCAATTTAAACTGTTTGTATAATCATATTTACATGCATTTTGATTAACACTATATTTTAAGGACCAATTCTCACTATTAAAGGGTCATGAAACCCCCTGTTTCAGCACTGGTTAGTTCTCACCACAGTTTTAAAAAATGCTGCGGAGCAGAAGGGGAAGGGGGAGAGAGTCAGTTTCGGGTTCAGACCGTTTTACTTCGCTCCCATTGAGTTAACAACACAAATAAATGCACAACCATTTGCACTCTGTTTCGAAAACCTATATATGAACGCACTGTATGCACCTCTATTAACTTTTAAGGCTTATTTTGTGCTGTTTATAATCCTTTTGATGGGCTGCATCAAGAAGTTGTAAAAAACGCTATTACACTCTGTATATGAATGTGTCGAACTCTTACAAAGCAAACAAAACTAAACACTCTCCTTCGATCCATGAACGTTTCTCTCAGTTGATCTATGCGATCTCACAGTCTGAAGCGTCTGTCATAGCAAATCGGATAATAACAAATAGGATAAGAGCACGCAGCCTCATTAATATTTATTTGACACCGACGCGTCAATGAAGTACAGTAGTGCTTTGCCACGTCACAAACTGTGACGGCAACACAACGTCGATTTTAAACCTGGAAGATGAAAATAGTGCAAAAGAGCTCGAAATTAACCAGTTTTTCTAACAATTAAAATTAACGCATGCTAACATTGTCATCTATGATGTGCAACACAAACACCTCTGCTAAAATCTCAGAAAAAGTAGTCCGGGGTTTCATGAACCTTTAAAGGAGTTAAAGTTAACTTCCAGAATAAAAATGTAAAGATAATGTACTCTTAATAATGTACTCCTTTCTGTCTTAAGTCGTAAAGAAATTATGTGTTTTGAGGAAAACATTTCAGGATTTCTCTCCATATATAATGGACTTCAATGGTGCCCCCAAGTCTGAACTTCCAAAATGCACTTTAAATGCAGCTTCAAATGGCTCTAAATGATCCCAGCCAGGGAATAAAGGTCTTATCTAGCAAAACAATCGGTCATTTTCTAAAAAAAATTATAATAATGTATATGCTCTTTAACCTCAAATGCTCATGTTGTCTAGCTTTGCGATGCGCACGTGTACTCTGTGTAATCTGGGTCAATACAGCTAGGGTATGTTGAAAAACTTGCATCTCGTTTTCTCCTCCAACATCAAAATCGTCTCATGATAGTGAGAATTTGACCCCAAACTAAAGTGTGACCAACTTTGGTATTATGAATAATGCCGAATAGTTTTAAAGACATTCATTCTGCTCATGTCACATGAATTTTTTTTTTACCGATTTCCATTTGAATTTCATTACAGTTAAAGGCAAGGCCAAATAAGTTTTTGACACATTGCTAAAAGCACATTTTCTGCTTTTGTTTTTCAGATACAAGCTGCTCCGTAGATCCAAGGAGAGACAGAGCCTGGATGGCCTAAATAACTTGAATTACTTCCCTCTAGTGTCCCGGAAGAGCCTGTACACTAATGTGTCGGTGACGCTCAGTCGAGACCTGGCCCCTGTCGGCGATTACTGACAACACACTAGGGACGGGGAAGACAGACCCATGCCACATGCTACACCAACATTTTTTTTAGGTTTTTTTTGTTTTTTTTTAGGAAGGGGAGGGGAGTTTATAAATCTTTAATGTTCAGCGTATTTTGTTTTGTTTTATTTATTTTCTTTATTCTTTTTTTTTTTTTCGTCTTTTAATTTGACCAAATTTTGGTTTCTTTTCCTTTTTTACTCATCCACTGTCTGTCTATCATGTGAATGGATCCGTTTTGGCATCCAAAACCCCAACTGCTGGTTTACCCTCGTCGGACCAATCAGATCCGACATGTGGTGTGTCTTCTAATCAGACTTCGCCTGGGGGTGAAGTCGCATGTTTACAGCATGAATGAGAAAAGCTATTGAACAAGTTAATGACAATTATGCTAAACGACTTCAGAATAGCCATTGTAGGAGTTGAGGGCTATGCCCTTTTCTCTGCCAGAAACAAACACAGCTGGTTCTGTGTGTTAGAATAGAAACCGATAAATGCAGATTAAAATATTTATTAAATGTACAATAAACAAGCATGCACTGATACTTACAGTAGATGCTACTAACATCACGGGTTTAAGTGTGAGTATTCGCTCATGAAACGTGGAAGTGAACACCCCTGATCATTTTAGCTGTACAAAACAAACACGCTTATCTACCGCAACACAAAGCGTTTTCTCGATATTTTCCAGGAAAACAGGAAGTCGGGGCATATCAAAGGGCTTGTACCTTTTTTAAATGGCCAGTAGCTTTTAGTTTGTGATTTGCTACTTGCTCTTTCTACAGGCAGGTGGCATTAAATTACATTAAAATTGCCCAGAAGTGCAAGATTAGTCTTCTGTATTTATGGGCCGTCTCTTTACGGCAAACCTGAATCTGCTAAAAGTGAGTTTTCTCAACTTTCGGGAGTACACCAGCACATCAGACCTAACAGGCACGGACTAAAAGCCACAAAACGAGGTCCGAAGAGCCGTATACGAACCACTGCGATGCCAGCAAAATGCGCCTCGGTCTGAAAGGTCATGCATTTTTGCTCTTTACACTGGGATATGTGTCATTGGAACTAGATTAGGACCACCTGACTTGTTAGTTTTAGGATTTGTCGAGCTGTATTTATGTGGGTCTGCTGGTCGTTTAAAACACTGGACTGTCTGTCGAACAAACATCTTGTTGTTTGTGCTAACGGAGGGGTTTTTCCATTAGTTCCTGCTTACGTTGTGTTGTAAGTGTTTCCCATGCACTGCCCTTCACATTCAAATCGACGTGCTTTGCATTTTGAGAAATATGCTGTTGCCTCTCTGCGTGTGTAGTCACCTCACCTCAGCTGACGTGTGAGTAGGTTAGAAAACTAGAGCCAATATTTGACATTTTTTAACTACGAGTGTTATTGCCAGGTAATTTCTTGAACTGAATTTGGACTGACAGAATGAGCAACTCTATTAGACCAAACACACACACTTTGGGCCTCATTCGTGAAACCACTTGCGTTCAAAAAATGTGTGGAAATGTAGAACACATGCATATATCATTTACATTCGTGAAAGCAGACCGAATTTCATCACTGAAACATTTTTGCGTAATTTGTTGCATTAATGTGGCTTATTTTGTAAACAACTTACACAGAAATCGGTTCTGCTTGCCTTTTATAATATCTTGAGACACAATGTCCACATCAGTCATTTATGAATCATAAATGAGGCCCTTTGGTTTCATTCCACCATAATAGCACGTTATGATTAAACCCGTTTAGAAACCTTAGAGGCTTCGTAATGCGTATTTGTGAGCGCGACCGTGTGCATTCATCATATTAGAGAGGCTGGTCCTCTTATTTATTCATTCTTTTATGAACATGTTTGTTTTTTAATTAGTTTTAGTTCATTTTTACATATCTTGTTTTACTGTAATTGCGATCATTCTGAGGGAAACAGATCAAGTAAGACAACTGTGATGTAAAAACAAGCACTGAAATGTGTTTCTTATCGCATACAATGTGAGGCCGATTTTGGGAAGAGAGTCTGTTCGTATGATGACAAGAGAGAACAAGAAAGTTAGAGAGACGGTTCTTGAGCGCCCGGTCAACGTATCACGCCCAGATAACCAATGGTGCTGATCTCACAGACATTCGTACTGTGCTGCCGTGGTACCTTTGTTTGGTAAGAGATAATTACACGGGATTGAAACTAATTACCCTCTTGCCTCACTGACCATCTCGGCAGCGTAATCTATCCGTGTAGCAGGTTAATCGTGTTCAGCGGGACAGGTGCTCAAGCAGGTCTCTCTAATGTTTGATTCTCTCTGTGTTTGACGTTCATGGAGTTCTGCGCCAATGTTTGGGGTCTTTTTTTTTTTTTTATTTACCAATTAACAATTAATATTCTTACACTGTGTCCTAACTGGGTGCAACATGACAAGATTCCAGTATGATGCCACAAGTGAACCAACGAAATAATCTTTGCTTGTCAAGTTTGGTTTGGTAAAAAAAACTTGTTGCTGTATTGCACGTATCGTACACTGTAAGCCCGTAATAATATACAAGAATTTCTTTGTTAATCGAATAAGGATTTGAAGAAATTTACAAAGAATGTTTCAGTTCATTCTATAGTTGTTGTTTTTTACATTTCTTGATTCCAAATTATCATTAGCATTCCTTATGATTTTTTTTTTCAGTGTACGGAAAGTGTTTTGTTTTATATTGTAGAATTAAAGTCTGTTGCACCTGCTTCCATTTAAAAAAAAAAAAAAAAAAAAAAAAAAGAATAAAACAATACTCGTCTCAACTCAGAGATAAGACACATTAAATCTTGCTGGTCCTGCCCCATTTTCTTTAAGGACCCCGTCATTGGCACACTCCGGTCCACTGTATAACCCATTCCGCTCCAGCTGAAATGACAGGGAGGGCGACAACCCATCCCTCGAACAACTGGCTGCCTTAAAACCTGTTAATTTATTCAATATAATCATGTTTTTATTTTTTATAAGCAAATATATTTAAATATGTTAATGTGTTTATTCACTTGTGCATATTGTGTAGTGTGTTTTGGAGCAAAAAGAAAAAAAAGTCAAGTCATATAAAGGAACTTCAAAGATTGACTTGCTGTTAAGAAAGAATTGGAGCCCTTTAGTCAGACAGTCATTCGGTGCCATTGACCTCTCTGTGAATGCCATGAGCTGTCCGAGCTGTATTTTCTATTCACTCCAACATTTGTTTCTTTTTTTTAAATTATAACAGGCCTTAAATACTGTTTTTGGGATCATTTGTGATGATGAAGATATTATCATATGTCTTATTTAAGATTGGCCAAACACATTAATTTTCCAAACCAATTTTTCATTAATTTTCTGCAATGAAACATTCAAATATTCATGTTTGTATTATACCAAGACAACTGAAATGTAATGAGAAAATAAGATGCTGTCGTCCATTATAAGGAGATCATATCTCCTTGAAGTGAAGCCATCTGCCACTCGTACAACACATCTCGGCCTTAGTGTTTCAGTATGAACATATCTTTCAGTAGAGACACTTTCTATGATGTGAGATCTTTTTTTCATTGTTAAAATGACTGAAGTACACCAATAAAACTTTAAGCAATATCTTTTGTTGTTTGGTGTGTTTGACTGCTTGCTTAGCTCAATTCTAGTGGGAATAAACTGAACTGCAAAGGCTGATGCAAACGTATCAATCAAGTTTTGATTTAAAAGTGTGCTTGTGCTATATGTCTTTCATGAATGTGCTTATAAAAAGAGCAGTATAAGTATGATAGCAGGTTTCTGCCACTCTTAGCCATTTACTGAGGAGTTCAGAGATCTGAATTCAGATGTTTATTTTTGTGTTATGGTTAAGCGGTTGTGGGAGTCACAGTTTAGTTTGACCTAATTTTGTGTATGAAACATGAAACATGAAACATTGTTTTTATATAATATGAATTATGCATTCGCTAAAACAAAATTAGGCTTATTTGTAATACTTTGGCATGATGTGGGTATACTAATGTGGTTTAAGTAAGAATCCATTGCAGTTTTTTTAAAAAACATGGTAAGCACATTTTGCAATTATCTTCTGTCAACCTTACTTTTCTTCATTATCAAACATATTAAACATATCTGATGTTTGTAAGATTTAATGTGTGTAAGTGTGTCTGAGAGCGTCCTACTATACATGAAATGGCTGTAACCAGTGTCACAGAATACTTGATAAAAACAAGGGGGTCGAGTGTTTGAGGTTGGAAAGTAAGAGGGTTTAGTGATGTCAGCCAAATTTTTTTTCTTCTTCTTTTCTGAAGCAGAGAGGAAGTTGTTACATTTTTTCCTTTCTTCTTCTGAATAGCATAGCACACACTGAATTGTGCCAGTAAAATGTGTTAAGGAAGTACTGTAAATAGCCCGTTTTGATTTCATGCCTACGTTTTAACTTGAAATTGTGCTGAACTTTTCACTCACAGTGCGTTATCATCAAGTCCCATCTGCCATTTAATCAGATTCTACAGTAAAACAGAGAAATTGGCGTCCTTTGAGTCATCCCCTAAAAATAACGCTCCCTGTTTTAACCGCGTTCGGCACTCATCTGCTTCATTTCAACAGACAGCTGCAGAGACTCAAAAGAGCTGCAGAAATACAAAGGTCATGATTGTGTCAAACAGCATGAATGAGTTTGAATGACAACTCTGAATGGTTGTGCATGGATAAGGAAATGAAACAGCAGATAGCTTCATGCGATGTGGATGTGTATACTCATATTTATAACTGCTATTTAAAAATATTTTAATATTTAAAGGGCTCCTATTATGCCTTTTCAAATATGACCTTTCATTCAGTGTGTCATGTAGCTGTATGTGAAACTATCTGCAAAGCCGTGAAGCCGACAGTGAGTGAAAATGAGTGAAAAGTCTATTAAGACTTAAGTCTATTAAGTTTATTATTTTCTTCTTCTGTTAGCAACATATCAGTGCACTGCTGCCTCTCACTGGTTTATTAACGTCATTGGATCTTTGTGGCTACTCAAATATTTTAAGTAAGCGTCACTCAAAGTAGTAAGTAAATTGTTTTATCTGCCTTGAACGTACCTGGAACTTAATAAAACCTAGTAAGTGTAGCACATAAGTAAAGATAACTAATTATATGTATGTAAGGTAAACTATTGGATTTTACAGTGGGTAACACTTTAGAATACAGTGCCGTCATTAGTGAATAACTACAGAACAAATGACCATTAACATTCTAATAACTGCTATGAACTAACAAGAAATTCCGATTAACGAATCAGTAAGTAACACTGCTCAGCTGAAAGTGGTAGTTCACTATTAGCTAATCAGTAACTACTTTTTTTTTATATATATCTCCCAAAGAACTACTAAGAACTACTATATACAAGTTCATAATTAATGTGAATGATGCAGAATGTATAATTAATTCTGAAGAAAAGATCATGGTAACCCACTAGCAATCACTCAGATAATACCAAATACTTCATAACGGATTACTAATTATTTGGATCCGTATTCCAAAGTGAAGATCATGATAACTCTCTAGTAATGACTGAAATCATTGTAAGCTTTTGAGGTATATGTAAGGTTTTGGGTAGTAATGACTCAAGTGTTACTACGTACTTCAGAAGGAATTACTAATTATTTGGATCCGTATTCTGAAGTGAAGATTACGGTAACCTAATAGTAATGACTAAAGTGTTACCAAAGCCATCGGAAGTATGACTATCGAGAACCTTACAAAAACCTCAATATTTTTAATGACATTAGTCATTACTAAGGCGTTATCTTGATCCTAAGTTTAGAATACGGATCCAAATAATTACTACTTCCCTCTGAAGTATTTGGTAATACTTGAGTCATTACTAGTGGGTTACCATGATCTTCACTTTAGAATTAATTATACATTTTGCACTATTTACATTAATTATGAACATGTATATAGTAGTTCTTAGTAGTTCTCTGGGAGATATGAAAAAATAGTAGTTGATTAGCTAATAGTGAACTACCATGATCAACTGAGTGCTATGACTTACTGATTTGTTCATCAGAGTTTCTTATTAGTTAATATTAGTTACTAGAATGTTAACAGTGCATTAGTCATTTACTCCTGTGTAGTATGCTAAAGTGTTACCTTACAGTGTAGCGCGAACTGGAAAAGTGTGATCGTTTGCTTTGAAGAAGGGAGGTAAGAAAAGAATCCAGACTGCTGAAATTGTGTATAAATCTCTGATAAATATTTGCAAAGCCTAGGAACCTTTGTAGCTGCTTTACAGTTCTGGTTGTGGGCCAGTTCAGGACAACCTGAACCTTGGTCCATTGCAATGCCTTTGAGTTCAATGACATATCCTGGAAATGTGATGACGATCAGTGGAATATTTCTGTGCCTCGTGCCATGGTTCTCCCTGAGGGGAGTTACGATAATGTGGACGTGCTTGACGTGGGTGCAGAAAATGGGGAGTAAATCAAGACGTCTTGCATTATCGACATACTATTTTCCTGTTCAACAATGTAAAGCTGACTTGATTTAGGTATCATTATTATCTTCGTTGTAGTTTATGTTCCATAACCCTGCTGAAAAAATAAATAATGGTTTCCTGTAGTGTGTTTTGGGACATATTCCATTAGGATTTAGTGGTTTTAACAGACCACCAACAAAATACGACAAATTACAAGTAGAGACCAACAGGGACCATTACAGTTTCCATTAAAACCAGTAAAATCATCACAGACTCTCTGATGGTTTCTACTGTGAGTGTGTGTTTTGTTTGTTTGTTGTTGTTGTTTTTTTCAGCAGGCAACTGAAAACACAATATATATGTATCAAGTGACATATTAGGTCAAAAATAAAAGAAATGGTTAGGACTTAGGTTACAATCACTGCTTATGGATAATGGATAAATACAGATTTAAAGATGGATTTGTGAATCTGTTTCAAAGCAATGTGATATGATGAGATCAATCATGCAAGTAGCTTTGGATGAGATCAGATCAATGTATATATGAGTATGTGACCTTAATAAAATGAGAGCTTTTAATGTCAGAAAAGTCCTCGTATTTGTTTTTTTTTTGTCCTCTTATCCCACACATACACATATCCTGTTGAGAGACATCCATAAACTCAAGCACAAACACACACAGCAGCTCTCAAACTAATATTTACACACTGACCGATCTGTCACACACTTGTCCTGTTTGCTCTGCTGCTGTTATAGTGAGGCCTTGTAATAATAGCGGTTGGTATTATGGAGCAGCTCAGCGACATCGTGTGTCTCTCCATGAGGCCAAAACACTACACACAATGTCCTCATCAAATATAAAAAGCCTGTTTGTCTAAGATAAACATATGTTACAGGGTTATCATGAAGTGCATGGGAAAAAAGGGAGCAAACAAACGCTTGTTTTTGGATTAGCATACAAACTAATGCTATGATATGGATCTAAGAGATATATTGATATATGGATGATAACCTTTAATGATAAACCATGTTGTGATACATAAATAATACGACAAACGTGAAATATTTCTCTGCATGGCATTCTCTGCACTGACCACTTTTGACACTCGTTTTAGACCCAGTTCAGTTCTGCCCTAGGATTTAAGTTTATTTTGTTCCATTGTTTCTTTCTTTATCTCCTGAGTTCACTTCCTGTATGTAGTTCCTGTATACGCAGTCAGTCCTGAAAAATGCTGCCCCCAAAAGTTGCATACGTAGGCAACATGGCATGCACAAATTGATTTTTAAAGACAGGATATATATATATATCAGGAATAGGCATTGTCGATGCTGGAGTGCCGCTGTCCTGCCGAGTTGAGCTCTAACCCTAATCAAACACACCTGAACAAGCTAATCAAGTTCTTTGAACTGACCATATGCACTGATCGTTCTTTAGAACTTCCGCATTATGATAAACCAGCTCATAAACTTCCAGTGAAGCTCATTTTATATGTGCTATATATACGTGGAGACTCTTGAAACTGCTCTCCTGCCTCGTTCTTATCAGAAACTGAGAAAAATAATAACTGCAACATCGTAAATAATGATAGCGGCATGAACGTTTAGTTTCATGTTATTTAACAACATATAAAGAGACACAACGACAACGAAGAAAACAACGACTTTTTAAGATGAAAATGATATGAAATGACCCTTAGAGAAGATGGCAGTAGAGGATCACTCATTGGCTGCAGATGCCATTTGAACTCCCTAGTCCTGCTTTTCGATTTAATATAAAATTATTAGTATAACAAATTTTAGTACTTTTATCGCACTGAAGTATATTGTATAGCAAGTGCAGAAAGTCAATAAAATAAATAAATAGATTATAAGGGTGAATTATTTAAATACTTATATAGAGTTCACTACAAATAAGTTAAATATTATTAGTATAAGAATTAAATAATGCATTTAATATGAATCAATATAAATTTGAATAATTTTATATTTACATCTACTACATCTTTTTATCTTGAACTGTAAAAGCTATTAAATAGCCTATATTCAACCAACACAAACTTGTTACAGCTGTAGTTTTCTTACTCTGAATTTAGTCTGAATCAATTAATGCACAGCTCTGTTTTTGACATCGGCTTATCAGACTCGCATTCAACTCGCATTTGTCATTTTTGAAATGGTTTACATAGACGTTTGGTCCTCTTAGACAAACAAGGAATTGTGAATGGATTATGTAGAGAAAATGAGCAAATGGCACTCCTATTATGGCACAGTAGTTGACCAGAAATGACTGAGCTGGCTTGTCTAAAACGAGGAAGTGATCAGTGCGTATGGTCAATTACTAGGGCTACAGCCAGCTTTTTTTTTTTTTTTTTTTCAGGCATGTAACTAAACTTTGCATGACATCGGTAGGGGAGACTGATGTCATGTAGAGTTTTGTAACACGGGGTTAGTTGTAACACATCAATTTGACAAGTCAGAAATGAGCTGTGGTGATGTTGTCAATATCATACACTCACACTTTTAGTGTTACAGGAGAAGTGACATATGAATGTGAGCAACATTGTAGATTTTATGACCAAAAAACTGATTTTCAAGAAAGAACGTGATTTTTTTTCATTAAGAATATTGTTTTTTTATTGTTTGTTTGTTTTTGCCTAGCAATCATTGTGTTGTAGATACAATTATTTGACTTACATAGCCTAAAGTAGCTGTTTCTCTGGCTTAATTTGATACTTTGCATTTATGCTAATTTAAAACCCACATGCTAAAACAGTTAGCTATGTTTTGGCTGTCTGGGGTGGGAATAGTTATAACAGTTCTTTAAAAATGTTACAATCAACTCCTTATGATGATTCCAATGAGTCAAGTTATCCAGTCACATCCTCTACTGAGGCAAAGTCATGTGAGGTTTTTGTTGCACATGAAGGGATTTATGTAAAATGTGTTTCCATCATAGTTTATGCACATAGTTTATCTTCGATTGAATAAAAACATCTGTCTCAGATGAGCACATACATTTTTTTGTGCACATGTTTAGAATTTATGCACATCTTGACATTTCCATCCAGCATTTTTTATGCGATATTCCAAAATTCACATTATATAGGTAGATGGCAACACAGCTAGTGACTGAATTTATGCTAGCAATTGTTTTTATGCTAAATTTAAACTCCTAAAAGGAATACAATATAATGTTTTTTGTCACTTTAAATGGTTCACTTTATTAAATATCTTCACACTGTTACATCTATCCCCAGCCTGTCTTACAACTCACCCCAGTAGTGGTGTAGGTTGTAACAACAGAACTCTTTGTATTTGACATTAACTCACATAATCTGTGATTATGCAGTACACGTTCAAGTGAGTTTTATTTGTAGTAGACAAATGTGGCTACTGATGCTCAAACAAAAAGTGTTACTTTCATCCCCGGTCTCCCCTACTTCAGGACAGACATTGCCTATCCCTGGCCTAAGCCTGCAAACGTGTTTTCATTTTTTCCGTTGGTTACTGATTATGTTCCTCACTTGTTTAGTTCCTCATTTTTCTGTGTATATATTACCCTGTGTTTGTAGCTTGAGTTTGTTGGTTATTGTTGATGTTATGGAGTTTGTCTTTAATGTTTGTTAGTTCAATGCAAGCTGTTACACTGCCTTTTGTTTTTCCTGTGCCTTTGTGGATATTTTCATTTTTAATTTGATTAAACTGCTGCTAAAAGGATACTTGTGTCTGCTCTCCTTCATCCCTGCTGCACAGAATAGTGTCCTGTTTCGAATATCACCCGCAGCCATGCACATTTTGTATGTCTGTCTTATGTGACACACCCATTTTAGGTTGTGCACTCTCAGTTTCATTGGTTTGTTTGAGCTCTTGATGACACTGGGTGGTCGTAAGTGGAACTTCCAGAAATTAGGCAAAAACAGAATATAAAGAAAATAATTGACAAGCTTTCACACAACCCACTTTTATTAATGAAAAATTATAATCTTCTTAGAAAACATTTTAATAATGCGAAATATATATTTTTAAAGAAACTATTTCACACACATCAAACTTTTATAAAAATGTGTAGCTTCGTTCCTGTTATAATACAGTAATTAAAACAGTAATAAAATCAAGAGATGACTCGGATGCTGAGATGAGAAGGTAGTGAACAGTACTTGCCATTAGAAACCCGTAGCAGCTTAGTAGTGTCATAACATTCGCTTTCTTGTTTTTGTTTTTTTTTTTGCATGTTTGTTACTTCATTTAACAAATCGTCAAAAAAGTTTAATAATGCAGTCAAACGTTCTTCATATAAGTTAACAAAACTCGATATAAAGGCTTAAAACAAAGAAGTAGAAGACAAAATGCCCTGTTGAGGGAACAAAGATATTGCAAATTTGTACAACCTCAGGCCTTGGGGTTTCTCTGTATAGTTATGACTACTGACCGTCACCCCGCAGCCTTGCGGGGTCCGTTTTGCTCATGCAGTCTTTAAGACCGTCCTTCAGTTGCACAAGCTGCTCGGAATGGCTCGTTAGCGTCCCGTTGACCTGTGCCAGGAAGCTGTCCGAATGTCTTTCCAGCTCACTGCGGATTCTCTCGAGGTCGTCGGCTAGCTCGCCTAGGCTGCCACACTGTCCTTCGACCTGGGTGATTCGGCTTTCCACCCCCATCACTTCCTGTTGCATTCCCTGCGTTGTGGTGCGACAACCCTGCAGCTCTCCGGCTAACCTCCGCCGCAAGCTCTGGAGCTCCACCTTCAGCTGGATCAGCCTCCGCTCCCCGGCTCCAAGCATAGACGCCTGTCGTTCCACCAGATCCGAGATGCCCTGCACCTGCGTGACCAACCGGTTTTCCCGTTCCTGCCAGGTGGAATTCACATGGCCGACTTCTCGTGCAAACAGGCTGACCGAATCACGTAGCCCCTTCAAGGTACGGTTGACAGAGTTGACGTTGATCTTCAGGAGTGTGATTTCCCCCTGGATGGAGCCCTCTAGGTCCTCCTGGGATAGCTGTGTTAGGATACCCTGCAAGGTGCTGTTGAGATGGTCCAGTTTGCTTGAATGCACATCCAGGCGGTCCAGCATCTTCTTTTCTGTTTCCTTACAGTCCTCTACGTCAGTCTGGATGAGGGCCGTCTCCGGGCTAGAGGCAGGGGAGCAGGCAGAGGTGCAGAGGAGCTCAAGGACAGACATCTGCTTCTGCATTCCATCTAAGTCAGCCTCCACCCTCCTCCGGATACTGTCGATCTCCGTCTCGAGTGCCGGCACAACTTGCCCCTCCAGCAGCGCCGGTGCCGTGGCATTGCTCAGCTCCTCAACTGCTACGAACAAGCGTCGCTCCAATGTCTTTAGCTTATCGTCCAACAAAGTCTTAAACCCATCCAGGGAGCTGAACTCAGGCCCCAGCCCATCATGTTCAGAGGCATTAATTCTGCTCTCCATGTCCACCAGCCGGGTCTCCAGCAGGGTCTCGATGTGGTGCGTCTGTTCAGTCATGTCCACCTGTAGCTGCCTCTGGGACTCAGTTAGGCCCGTAATGGAGTCCTCCAGCTGGAACATCCTCTGGGTGAGGCTGTTTATCTCGCCGCAGCAGCTCTCGGTCACCGTCAGGCCCTGGATCTGTGCCTGTAGTTCACCCAGCTCTTTCCTCAAGCCCGTCTCACGGCCGTCCAACGAGAGCTGGATCTGTTCTTGACCTGTAAGGTGCTCTTTATGACACTGCTGCTGAACCTAAGGACAGGACACAGGAAACATTATTTTAAGAATGGGAAAGATTAGGTGACACCTTGCAGAATCTGCAAAATGTTAATTATTTTACCAAAATAAGAGGGATCATACAAAATGCATGTTATTTTTTGATTTACAGACCTGAATAAGATATTTCACATAAAAGATGTTTATATGAAATAATAGTTGAATTTCTAAAAACGACCCCGCTCAAAAGTTTACATACACTTGATTGTTTATACTATGTTGTTACCTGCTGTGTTTTTTTTGTTTAGTAATAGTTGTTCATGAGTCCCTTGTTTGTCCTGAACAGTTCAACTGCCCATTGTTCTTCAGAAAAATCCTTCAGGTCCCACAGAATCTTTGGTTTTCCAGCATTTTCGTGTATTTGAACATTTCCAACAATGACTGTATGGTTTTTAGATCCATCTTTTCACACTGAGGACAACTGAGCAACTCATATGCAACTATTACAGAAGGTTTAAATGCTCACTGATGCTTCAGAAGGAAAAGCGATGCATTAAGAGCTGGGGATGAAAACTTTTGGAATTTGAATATCAGGGTAAATTTAACTTATTTTGTCTTCTGGGAAACATGTATCTTCTGTAGCTTTTGAAGGGCAGTACTAAATGAAATAAAATATGATATTTAGGCAAAATAAGAAAAATGTATATATCATCTTTCTATTCAAAGGTTTACACCCCTGGCTCTTATGCATGTTTTTTTCTTCTGGAGCATCAGTGAGCATTTGAACCTTCTGTAATAGTTGCTGTAGTTGCATATGAGTCCCTCAGTTGTCCTCAGTGTTAAAAGATGGATTTCAAAATCGTACAAACAAGGGACTCATGAACAACTAATCACTAAACAAAAAAACACAGCTGTGGATCATTCAGGTAACAACACAGTATAAAGAATCAAGTGTATGTAAACTTTTGAACGGGGTAATTTTTATAAATTCAAATGTTATTTTCTCTTGTGGATATATGTAAATGTCTTTGATCTAAAATATCTTATTCAGGTCAATACTAAATAAAAAATAACATGCATTTTGTATAACCCCTCTTATTTTGGTTAAAAAATTAATATTTTTGCAGATTCTGCAATGTGTATGTAAACATTTGACCTCAACTGTAGCTATCTATCTATCTATCTATCTATCTATCTATCTATCTATATATAAGAGTATTTTAATCTAAAAGTCATTATGCACAATGGTCCAACTAGTCCTTGGCATGAAGTTTAGTAGTGAACAGCAAACAACTCACCTGACCGATTCTCTCATCACAGTGACTCTCCAGACCCGTCAGTCTCCTCTCAAAGCCATCGAGGACCTCCACCCTCATCCCGGCCAATCTGGAGTCCAGAAGTTCCTCTAGATGTCGCTGATCTCCAGGGATGGGTCTCCCTGTGGCGGTGTCTATAAGCTTCTTTAGCTGACCATCGTGTCCCATCACCATCCCGTGGATCTCATCCAGCATCTCGCTCTTGACCCTCAGCTCATCTTTGACCTCCATCACCCTTCCCACCAGCTCTCCAAAACCAGGGAGGTCTTCGCCATCTAAGCCATTTGGGGTGCCCTCTGGGATCAGCCCGAAGCCCACAGAGGTATCCAGTAGCCGTGGGGCGCCACCGAGCAAGGTGGTCAGCATTTTCTTGGTGTCCTCACGAAGAGAAACTCGCAGACGTCCCTCCATGCCAGTCACTAAGCCATTCAAGGTTTCCAGATCTTGAGTAAGCTTACGAAGGTTTTCTTCAATGCGATCTAAACGTTCACCAGAGACTCCCACCTTCGGACCTTGGTAGAAGAGTAAAAGATTTTTACTTTCACAACATTACAAATGAATGGATGGACTTACTTATTGATTGATTGATTATTTATGTTATTATGTGAATGTGTTACATTATTATTGATATTATTTTTAATCATGGGGTATTTCAAGAAAATATTTTGTATTTCAGGGCTTTGGCTGACTAAAAAAAAGTTTGGGGAACCCCCGGAGTGGATTATACAAAATAATGTACAATTGCAAACATCATTACTTTGCAATAATCTGTAATCTATAATATTAATGGCATCTCACAGTCAAATTGCCAGTGGTGGCACAATTAGGAGTTTGGTGCGCTGTGTAATCTGCACTTACCATAACTTGTTTTCGGAGTTTCTGGTGGCAGGAATCCACTAGGGATGGGTTTGTTGTCGGGGTGACCTCCAGGAAAGGGGAGTGGTTTACCAGGCTCCAGCCCTGATATAGGGATATTCGGATGACCCCTGGGGTAACCCTTCATCCCAGGCCGAGGGAAGGAGCCTTTGAAGGGTGGCATCATGGCATCCGGGTCAGAGGTCGGCCCAACGCCGCAGTTCTCACCAGAGTAACCCGGGCAACAGCGCCACTCCAACTCAGTGATGGTTTTATAACCGACTTTGTACTGTGGTTTAAAGAGTGTCCGGTACCTACGGGGAAAAACACGCTGAATGTCACAAACAGAATGAACTTCACACTTCACCATCCATTCGCCCTGTGTACATCAGTTAGAATTAAATCACTGTGGAAATTAGCTTCAGGAGTTTTATTCACTGACATTCAAGCATTACAGCAATGATGCAGCCTATTATGCAGTTTAAAAACACATACTTCCATATTTCAGATGGAAATGCACTTTGAGTATCTCACACGTGTTTATATACAGATGTCACATCCTATCATGTGCTTCTGCTCGCTCAATGTGGCACTTGACAATGAACAGTTTTCTGACTTGCCACTAGAGGGCAACTCAAGGACACAGTAAAAAGTGCTCCAAATAACACTGCAAATCAGTGTATCAATAACAAAATAGCTTCTAACATATATTATTTGCTGTTTTTTAACCAAGTTTGAAATACCAGTTTGGACCAAAATTATGTTGTGACACTAAAACCACTCCACGTTCTTCCATTCAAGATTCGTAATGCTTGACTTACATGAGCACAGGGCATTTCTGTCCCCATATGCACTTGGTAGTGTACTCTGGTTTGACGTACGTGGCCACTCCATCTTGCATTACACAGGTGATGTTCTTCTGGACAACGTAGGCACAGAAGTTCCTATTACGAGGAAAGAGACAAGCAAAAATCAAAGTCTGAAAAAATGAGGGTTACTAGTTTCATGATGGAATTGTTTTTTTTTTTTGTTTTTTTTTTTGTTTTGTTTTTTCAAAAAAGTACAATCACTTTTTCACCCGGTAAAATCAACTGCCCAAGGAAAATAGCTAAAGTTTAAAATCAGAAAATCTAAAAATGCAGCAAATGATTTATTACAGCATTAAATCAACTAAATAACAAGCATTAAAGCAATTCACCAGTTCCACAGTCCAAGCTGAACCTGCCATGAGTTTTCACTAAAAAACACATTCACTCACATCCTGTCAAACTTTTTCATCTGAAGTGCATATAGCAACTGCCTAGAGTTCACAGCAACAAGAAACAATAGAAGAGAGAGAGAGAGAGAGAGAGAGAGAGAGAGAGAGAGAGAGAGAGAGAGAGAGAGAGAGGCTGGCTGTGAATCTCATTAAGTGGCATGTCTATTTTTATGGCTCTATTGACTGATTGATTCATTCATTCATTCATTAATTTATTCTAGATTTTGATTAAAATAATTTTGAGTAAAATTTCTTCATTTTTAACATTTTGATCAAATAATGATTTAAGATAGACATTAAACCATAGTTGATATTGCTATATTGAAGCAAATGGAAGGTCAAGTTATATGTTTTGCATTGTTGAACACAATATTTCTATTTAGTGCACTTTGTTATATAGTGCACATTTAGGAATATATATTCAATGCATCAATGGATTTTCCATGCATACTAAAATATGTACACTGTGCAAAAGTATAAATACTGCATACTTCAAAAATAACAATAATAGACTAACCAGGTCAATAAATTGCCAATATTTTACCATTAAGACTTACAGCAGGTAAAATATGTATTGAACATATCACCATTTTTCTCAGTAAATATATTATATTCTAAAGGTGCTGTAGACTTGAAATTTTCACCAGATGTCGTAACAACCCAAGTAATCCATACATACAAAGAAAACAAAACAAACAAGTTCTTAAATTAAGTTATGTGTAATAAAATGGAATGACACAGGGAAAAAGTATTGAACACATGAAGAAACGGAGGTGCAAAAAGGAAAGCCAAGACACCAGCTGAAATCTATCAGTAATTAGAAAGCAATCCTGCTCCTTGTCAGTGGAAATTAATATTAGCTGGTTCATTCCCAACACCTACAGTACCAGGATGATGAAGATAAAACAAAGCGTGGATATTTCAGCAAGACAATGATCCCAAACACAGCCAAGGAAACTCTCAATTGGTAAAAAAAGAAAAAAGAAAATAAAGCTCCTAGAATGGTACAGCCAATCACCTGATTTGAATCCAATAAATAATAAGAACTAAAGATCAGAGTTCACAGAAGAGGCCCACAGACCTTCAAGATTTGAAGACTCTGTGGAAGAATGGGCCAAAATCACACCTGAGCAATGCATGTGACTAGTTTTTCCATACAGGAGCCGTCTTGAAGTCATTACCAACAAACGCTTTTGTACAAGGTATTAAATAAATTTCAGTAGTTTAATACTTTTCCCACCCGTGTCATTCCATTTTATTACACATAACTTAATTTCTGATTTTTTTTTTTTTTTGGATGTATGGATTGTTGGTTTGTTAGCAACATCTGGTGAAAATTTCATGTCAGCAGCGCCTTTAGAAATATATTTACAGGAAAATGGTGACATGTTCAATACTTATTTTACCCACTGTATATTGCAATTTTGTCATTAAAATATATTACGTCATGTGTATAACA
>JAHKKF010530004.1:17662-30002 GCA_019740295.1 Labeo calbasu | reverse complement strand
TAGATAGATAGATAGATAGATAGATAGATAGATAATCATAATCATAATAAAATAGTATGAAAATATGCTATATGCTTGTTTACTAGCTCATACCGAGGGACTCAAATTCAGAGCCGCATTATACAGTAATTATACAGTTCAACAGCTGTTGAGATCTGATTTATGGCTGTCTAATGGTATCAGCTGTGAAACAAGCACAGTTTTGTTGAAGTGACACATACATAGCACACAAGGAAACCCACATTTGCCCCTGAATTTGCACTGTATGGCCCACGTGTACATGTGTCTTAACGCACAGAGTGTTCATAGAAAGAAGAGTATGTGATTGAAGAGCAGTCATGCGTTGCTGAACTGGAGCTGGCATTTTCCAGCGAGCCTGGAGCAAAACTCAAAGTCCTGCTGTTCAGCAGCGGTTCTGCTTGAGAGATCTGGACTGTTACAGAGCTTCAATCTGTTCAGAGTTCAGGTGTAGTGACCCCTGACATTAATGAATCTAATTACAAGTGTGGCCAGTCAACTAACCTGGTAACTTGGTAGGAGTTTGTCTAGAGTGTCTTCACATTACTGTCTTAAAGCTGATGGCAGATTCTTAAAAATATGTACACTGCCATTCAAAAGACTGGAATCAGTTTTATTTTTTTATGTTTTTTATTTTTTTAAGAAGGCTCTTATGATCATCAAGCCTGTATTTATTTGATCAATACAGAAAAAACTGCAATATTGTGAAATATTTAATTTTATTTAGTTTAAAATATAATTTATTCCTGTGATGCAAAGTATCATTACTCAGTCTTCAGTGTCACTCGATCCTTCAGAAATCATTCTAATATGCTGATTTATTATCAATGTTGGAAACAGTTGTTACATTTTATTACTTTATTTACTTATTTTGACTTTTATTTTATTATTTTATTTTATATAATTTTATATATTTTTTTATTTTTATTTTTATGTTTTGGAAACAGAACAGCATTTATTTAAAACATTAACAGTCTTACTGTTCCCAAAGTTTTAAATGTACATTTCTCAATTTTTTAACAACCCCCTATTTTTAACATCTGGTCAACTTATAGGTCTACAAAGCACCCAAAAATTGCATTTCATTTTATGCCATTTATGTAACAGCTACTGTAAGAGGCCACCTCTTTTTACAAAATAAACTTATGCCAAATCCTTAATACTGTAATATTGGTGGAAAATGTATTTATAACAAGAAATTACTCATTATACCAAAAAAAAAAAGGTCTAAAGTTGTGTTGTGTGAATAATACACTATTTATCACTTATAGCATCAACAGACATGACCCCCGTGGCATGCCTTCTTTATTAGGTGGCATTAAACAGATCTTTGCAAAAACTGAAAATGAAGGGAACGCAAATAACTACATTCAGAAGATCTAGAATTTCTGCCTGCGAGTAACAAAAAACAGACTTAGGTATTCAGCATTTGTTTGTCAGGTGAGCACACACTTGGAAGAAAAAGGACAAGCTCTGTAGTCAAGCAAAATGAGTCCAGGTGTCCAATGTTGGTGTATGTGTCCAATGTATACATAACCCAATTCAACCATATCTGCACAAGTCGATTCAATCAATGTGAAATTATGCCCACAGGAAGAATAAGAGGAACGTGGCATAAAATGTGTGTTCGTGTTGGACATGTGTCATAGTTGCAAGCATTGCTTAAGTTTCTGTCAGTGACTGCAACAAACAAATGTTCAACACCAAAGCACTTTACAAGTATTTCATGCATTTGCTTTTGTTCAAAAGGAACAAAGATCTTGCGATGACGCTCGAATTTCAGTGACTTGTGAAAGGACAAATTAACACATCGTCAGGCATGTAAAGTGATCTAAGAGCCTCCTGTGGTGTGTTAAACAGCGCCTGTGATCTGTGTGTTGCATATGAAAGACGAATATTAGCTGTGCAGGCTGATCTCCCAAACCACAAAGACCACACAGCATGAGGAAACTGATGTTCATCTGTCAGAGGAATGGTGTAAAGAAGTTGTTGAGGCTGTTGGAGATATCTTTCAGCTGCTGTGTCTTCTGTGTGTGGATTCATCTCAGGAGATAAAATGCGGTGACAAATGGATAATGTGAGGGGGTCCAGTACATACACCTGAGGTACACCACTTGAAGATCGAGGTGCAAAACTAGTTTCAGCCGTCTGATGCATATTGCAAAGAAAGCTGGACAGAACTAGTGGATATAGCAAGCTCAAATCAGATTGCCAGACTGCAACATTGTTCTGGGAGGTTATAATCAGTCTAATCATTGGATTTTATGAGGTTTGTGGTTTCAGATTTCAAGTCTGAGCCATTTAGTAGCTAGTAAATATTCACAAGCATAACTGTCAAGTACTACATTTGGACCTAATTCCTGATAATTAAGTCTACAAACCTTTACGCCATGTTTTTCTTCAGTACTTGAGAGGCTTATGTGATGTATTCTGAATTATATTTTCCCACTAGCCTATTACTGTTATAATCAATTTCATATAGCTATGGTGATTGGTAATTGTGCACGGCAGTCACAATGTCTTTTCCTGTTGAAGTGTAAAGTTGTTGGCCAGAATAAGCTGCAAAATGGACCAGACTTGGTCCAACTACCTACACGTGAGCCACATAACTACGAAGTCACACAAATTGTTTTAGGCCATCATGTAGCTCAGGATTTGGCTGTGGATTTTCATAATCTAAATATAAATGGCCAGCATTGTTTAAAATGACCCCCAGTCACCCTTGAGTAATGCACAGGCATGTCGAAAGCTTTTAATGGCACTTAAAGCTTACAGTTGTGAGATGGAGTTGTGCCAGAATATCCCCCTTGTTCTTCATATAAATATCTCGCTCCATTTTTTCATTGTTCTCTCTATCTCATCCACTCTCTCACTCACACTAATGGAGGCAATCTTTCATCGGTCACTGGGTTCAGTCATTGGTCATGTCTTAAAGAGTCGCTCTAGAAAGGATGGGGCTACTGACAGTATAAATATGGAGATACGATGCATGGAGCCTTTTAGGATCCATTAACCGAAGAAAGAGGAGCTGCTACAAGCTGTCGAACAATGGGACACATTTAGTACTCAGATACTGTATCCGTCCGCCAGAATAGCCAGAGTCCAGAGAAGTAATATAAATGGACCTTCACTCCTGCTAATTTGACCTCAAAGACACGTGCAGAAATAGATGTCAAATGGATCGGTTATTTTCAAACTAATCAGTATGGAATGCAGCGGTGGCGAGGTGTCAATTACCATGAATAAATGAACAGGAAATGTGTTTTAAGTACACTTTAAGCCAAACTTTCCAAAACAGAACACCGTCGTCTATAGCACTTATCCTACCGTAAAGCTGTTTATAACTGCACTTTAGTTTAAATTGCCATTTTGGTATAGGGTGGCTTTCCTGGATGGGAAACTTACGGTTGTTTGCCTGAGATATCATGGTCTGGCTGATTAACGTGGTCCAGTTCGTAGATGCAGCAACAACACCATTCTGCTGCCAAAAAGGATCTTTACTAATATTTACTTATTATAGTAGATGTTTGTATCAACTAAACTAAAAGGCTCTACATGTTCTTGTGGTTCCAACAGCCAATCAGCTTTGTCATGACATCACGTGGTATGGGTACATGGCGTTTATTGGATCAAACTTCAAACAGAAGTGTCAAGTAATCACTACTTGCTACCTTTGGACTTATTTCTGATCACAAAGCATAATGTGTTTTTTTTACAGTCTAATGTGCATGCATATACTGGGTCAGGTGACTGAAAAAAATAAATAAATAAATAAAAAATCTTCAGGCAGTTATGCAAGTGCATGTGAAATGAATGAGAATAATAATAATCAGCTTTCTCCAGATATTACCTCTGACATAATTGCAGCGGTTGAAGTACATCAGCATATGGACTTAATACATTCAGTACTTAAAGTACACTGTCTTTCATCACCTGAAAAGCATTATGTGAATGGGATGTTGTATTATAAGAGCTAAAGTAACCAGGTTTGCTCTACTATAGATACTGGACATAATTTACAGCCCACTGAAAGTTTGCAAGTGAATCACAGCAGTCTCATGCTAAGTAGATGTGTCATTTGTAAAAGCTGGATAAACTTCAAATGCATTGCAAGAGTTATATATTGTAAACATTTATTTGTGGGAATGCCTGCTTGCATGTTAAGCTTCTATCATAATTACATAACTATAAACATTTCTCATTCAGTTCAACAGTTTGTATGTGTTATGTGTACACATACACAATGAATCAAAATCATTGTTTGTATCAACAGATGTGTCACAGATGCTGTCTATACACATTAGATAAAACAGAATCACGTACTTTCATGAACATGACAGTCTGTTGACTGACTCCCTAATGCGTACTGGGCACAAAATTGACAAGAGATTTCTCGGACTGGAAAGATGCATTCTGACTGGCTGGGAGCTACACCGCTTCCAGCAATTAGAGATACCAAATATTTCAATTGATATTGAAATGTATCGGCCATCAAATGTGGTCACACTTTTAAGGTCAGCTCTCTCTATTTACAAACCATTTAGTATGGCTTTTGCCTCAGAAAATTCCTAATTTGCTGCTTATTAATAGTTAGTAAGGTAGTTGTTAAGTTCAAGTATTGGGTAGAATTAGGGATGTAGAATATGGTCATGCAGAATAGGTGCTCTATAAGTACTAACACCCAATTGTTAATATAAGACATGTTAATAAGTAACTAGTTAATAGTGAGAACTGTTCCCTATACTAAGGTGTTACCAAAAATGTTTCACAGATGATTTTTTTGCTGCTTATGTGGAGTGTTCCATAGAGTCTCATGAGGCTCTGTTTCGGTTTGAATGCTGTCTTATAAACATTGTTTGTTTTGAAATGGAACCACAGTCCCTGACTTTTTGGGCAGTGTATTTAATGTGCGTTCCTGTGGAGGTAACAAACCTCAGTGCTCGAGGGGATGATATAGTTACCAACAAATGTCTGTGCCGCTAAACCAGATGTTTATTGGCTAAAATAGCTGGCTAGCTAAGAACATGTCAAGAGGGCTTTTCTATGCATATACGCGCTTAAAAATAAAGGTTCTTTAATGGCATCAATATGAAGAACCTTGAACATCCATGGAACCTTTCAAATGCAGGTTTTTAAAATGTTCTTTCTTTTTTTTTTAGAAGCTGAAGGGTTCTTTGGGGAACGAAAAATGGTTCTTCTATGGCATGACTGCAAAAACAGCCTTTTAAAACCTTTATTTTTAGAGTGTACTAAAAAATGCAGGCTTCTAATTGATGAACTGGGATGCAAAGATTCAGTTTAGGAATGTATTTTAAGTCTAAATGTCTGATTATTATTGTGTAAAAGAGTTTTAGTTGATCAAGCTTCTCGCACACGTCTGTGAGCTTAGGGTCAGCCAGTGAGGTAAAACGATTTCATGCACGTTGCTGTGCCAAATTGAAATCTGAAATTAGCCTTAATTATATATGAACATGATGCAGCTGCTGTTTGCAGAAACTGATCATTCGGTTCCACTGAATGCTAAATCAGCAAAATCCAAAACATATGAGAAACATTTAGAACAAAAATTACATCAAGATCACACTGGCAAAGACGTTAACTAGACATAATGACTTTCGGTAAATCCTGGATGCTTTATTCTCATATGTTCTTACTTAAATGATGAGCTGCTAATCAGGTTTGGTCGAACAGGCAAACAACTACACGTGACATGGGAATGTTTGTTTATGGGATGCTCATTCATGTGTGCAATATGTGTAATATATTTGTGTAATATACAGTAATTAAGGATGCACAGGATAGTTTATAACAGAAATACATGATGTTGGAAAAATTAAACACATAATTTCTTGCAGGAATTCATGTATTCCACTTACAGTACATATACTGCATATATAAACAAATCAGAAACACAATATCATTTACTATCATTTATAATATCATCTGCCCAGATTAAATTTGTATTCAAAGTCTAAGAATATTTAATCATACTGCTCTCCATTTAATCTTACTGCTGTTTATGAGCAAAAAATGAGATGTCAAAGACACCATTAACTTGACTTTTGCCTAAATAAGCTCCTATTTTGCTGCTTATTAATATTAATATTATAGTTGTTAAATTCAGGTACTGGGTAGGATGAAGGATGTAAAATATGGTCATGCAGAATAAATACTTTATATGTTCTAATAAACACCCAATATGTTATTAATAGACATGCTAATTAGCAACTTGTTAATAGTAATAGAATTGGTCCCTATACAAAAGTGCCATTTTTTCCCCCCGTCTTTTAGATAGTTTTACGGCACATGAGGTCGTACCCATACTAATATGTACACTATAGATACCAATATTTACTTTTAAAGTACTGACATGTATGATTTGGGGTAAATGAGGTACAAAGATGCGTATCTTTTAGCTTGTACCTTAGTGACAGCTTTCTACCTTTTTTGTGTTCAATAAAGAGTCAGAATGCAATTCATAATGTAGCAGACATTAGCATAAACTATCTTCTCACTTAGCACTTAGAAAAATACTTCCCTGTGAAACAGAAATGTGTACAATGGTTTAAATGCACTTAGTGTATTTTTAACACACTTAAGTACACTTTTAAGAAGTGCACTTTGTAATAGAGTTTTTTTACTTGAATTAAAGTACATTTTAAATCACTGTTTTAATCATTTTTAAAGAGAAACACTTTGATTTGTTGACTAACATACTAAAATACATGCAAAGTACCTGATTATATTTTACATTTATGCATTTATTTATCTCTAGAGCTTTTTGATATACAATTAATATATTTAAAATGTACTGAATCGTAATTTTATCATTACTAAAAAACTGACATACTCATTTCAATAAAATCGACATAAGTTATATTTTAAAAAGTATATTTTTTAAGTATACATATATTTTTAAGTATAGTTTACCAGAAATGCATGTCAGTACATTTGGCAGCACACTTTAATAATATTTCAAATACAATAAAATAATGATATTGCATATAAAGTAACATATAATAATAATTCTTTTAAAGTATGTCCCATCCTTCCTAATGCTTTTTCACAAAGGTTATCGAAGCAGAGAACATTTCCCTTTGTTTGTCCAATACTGAATGAAATATCTTCACTGAGCTCATCGCAGTGCATTCTGGGATTGCCTTCTTCTTGAAGGATAGATGCTGTCTTAGATTGTGGCCAAAAGAAGTTATCTTAGAAGGCAGTGTAATCAGGCTGTCTACCATTTGGAACAGCCTTCGCATCGGGAGCATGCCAAAGATGCCTTAAAATGCTGTCTACGTGGGCAGCTCACTAGAAACCGAGTTAGAAGAGAGAGATGCAGGCTGCTGTGATTTACTCAAGTGACCAACGTGAACATGTTCAGATAAACAACCAGTTTATATGGCAGCAGGGTCACTGAGGACAGATGAGACAGATACAACATCACTGCCAACAACTGCAAACTGCATTTGATACCGCTGGCATTTCAGAATTCCTGGATGCCAGCAGGTCTTTGATGTGGATTTTCTCAGCATGCCAGCTACTTATCTTTGAGCCGGACTCAGATTGCTCCAGAACGACTTTTGGAACAACATTTTGGTGTAGATTTATACTGACGTCAGACAAACAGTACACTGTAGACATCAAGTACCACATTTCTTTAGGGTCCATTCCAAATAACTGTAATGGTGACAAAACACAGATTCAGAAACAGTGACAGAAACGTTGGGAATCTTGAGGTACCTCAATCATCATAGTAGAGAGCCGTAATGTGTAAATATGAAAATTGACAAATTACATATTCCTAAACTTTTCGGGATACACTTTATATTAGGCAGTCTTAACTACTATGTTATTAACCATTTAAAGCACTTTACTTATTATGTCTAGATATGCTGGTGCACTGTAAGCACATTTTAAGTACTTTCATATGTATTTTGGGTAACACTTTATTTGAATGGTCCCTTTTAAACATTCTTTTGACAGTAAGTAACGCTACATCTACTCTCATTAGAGTATTAGTAGACTGTCTGCTTAATAACTGCTAACTCTTTATTGTGATGGCCTCCCAACAGATATTCTGACTATAAGTAATTATGCAAGTACATCAACTTATGCTAACCATAACCTTACCAGTCTACCAATACTCTACTAACACTCTAATGAGAGTTAGTAGATATGTTGGTGCAGTGTTACTCATAGTCAACAGTTAAATGGTTAAATGGACCATCAAAATAAAGTAAAAGCCATTTAGTTAACTTTACCCCAACTGTAACCCAAACCCTTATCCCAAAAACTAACTGTAACCCCTATAAGCCTAACTCCTCATTTCCAATTAATGTTGGAATTTATAGTCAAACAGTAACTCCATATTATTGTAGATATTTAAAAGGATAATTCATCCAAAAATAAAAATATGCTTTTAGTTTACTCACTCTCAGGCCATTTGATGTGTAGGTTTTTGTTCTCAGGAAACAGTCAATGTAACAAAACACTAATAATGTTGTAAATCATCTTCCATTTCGGTTACAGTTTATGGTAACACTTTATTTATGGTGTCCTTGTTACAGTGTAATTATGCATTTAAGTACTGGGTAATATTAATGAATTACATGTACTTACTATGTGGTTAGGGTTTGTTTTAGGGTTACTTACATCTAATTACTTATAATTGATTATTATTATAATAGTAAGTACATGTAACACGTGTAACAAGGACACCTTAAAATAAAGTGTTACCTCAGTTTCTTGCACAGACAGATGCATGATTTCTTGCACAGACAGTTTTGCTTTATAAGACCCCAACATATCATAAGAAGCAACAGGTATTAATTCTGTGCTGCCTGCATATGCTTTTTTACATCTCAAAGTGACGGTAGCTGTTGCCTTGCATCTCATGAATCACCAAGGACCATGATCACAGTTCAGAACTGTCTTTAGCTTAGGAAACAATATTCCCTATTTCTCTAAGTTGCATATTACTAGCAAGTTTACTGTTTAGTTGTTATAAAGCACATACAGATGCCTTATTCTGCATGACTGTATTCTCGATCACTTAAACCTACCCCATGCCAACTACCTTACTTACTGTCAGTAAGCAGCCTGGAGTTTATTGAGGGAAAAATCTAATAGTGAATATGTGTTACCTAATCTGAAGTCTTCTTTACTGTTCTGAAGAGAAAAAAAAGTCACCTGTATTTTGGATATCTTGGATGGCAGAAAATGTTCAGTTTTGGTTTAACTATACCTCTAATGTTAGTACATAGTAGTTGATGTGTTTATCTGAAAATGATTAAATGTTTACTTTTATTAATTAAAAAATCGTCCTATTTCAATCACTTTTTATTAGTTCACTAATAATCCTGAGGTGAGACAAATTAATTTCTATAAGTACAAGCATTGCATGTAGTCTCCTAATGAATTTGAGCTCCTACAAACTGCATGTGTAATTGTAAATAAATCAGAAAATGTTGCTTAAAGAAGCTGCAGATGAAGCCTGTGAAACTGCAGGACACTGCTGTCAATTCTTGATGTATTACTTACACACTAATGCTTGATACATCAGGCTTCTGTACTGTAAACACACACACACACACACACACACACACATAAATACAGCTTTACTGGTGACTTACTTATGGTGACCCATTGGTTTTCCAGGGTTGTACTGCGGGACGCTCCCAGACTTGTGTAGACTGTATCTGTATGGACTTCCATAGAGATTTCCTTTGGCATCCGCTGAAGTCAGTAGCAACGTGACTAACAGAAGACCCCCGCACGTGAATATCCCCCTCATCTTTAAGTAGCAGAGCAAAGGTTGACAAAAACACTTGCAGAAAAAGCCATAAAGTGGAAGAGAACAGAGAAGGTGTATAGAAAGCAAAAGCTGTGGAGGATAAGGAGAGGGGAGGAAAAAAAGCAAAGTCAGCTGGGCTTTAGAGTCCGGAGGTTGTGAAGTGTTGCTTGTTTTCCTTGCTGAGTCCCACAAGGTTTCTCTGGAGCACTGACTTCAGTTGTTGGCGGGCAAGCAGTGCTGCAATCGAAACATCTGCTGTTCTGGCACCATCCTGCCCACTTTACCACTCACATGAGAGAGAGAGACGAACAGGCAGAGGAGAAAGCGAAGAGAAAGACAGAGCGACAGGGCAGCAGTAGCAGAATACTAAAGCAGGAGTGGCTGCGAGTGCTCAGATCCCTCTGTCAACAGTCCAGCGCGCGAGTCGACCCTGCAGCTGCAGCTCTGAGGGGGCCGCAGTCAGGACGGACGCATTTGCATATCCCTCCCCAAAGCCCGGCCTGAAATGAGACCCAGCAGGCGACAGCAGGGGTGAACCCGTTCACTTTATGTTTCTCTCAAAACAGAAACCCCTGGAACCCCTCAAAGACGAGGGCACGTTTAGAAAAATTAACCGACGCCGTCGTCTCCCTGCTCGTTTATTTAAATGCAGCTTTAAAGTGTGGCTCGTGTGTAAAAGCATGCTGGGATTATGACTATTTTCTCTGGGTTCCTCTGTGCCAAAATCTCCACCCCCTTCATTGACCTCAGCCCATAACCTTCTCACGTGCCTGCAGCTATAAATCTCCAAACATTTCTTTTGCGCCGTGATTTTCCTTCATTTCTGCAGAAATGCGAGCAGGCTCCATCTCGACAGAACTTTCTGGGAGCGGATTCGTCTCGCACAAATCTACTCTCGTTAAAACCGAATGCTTGTGAGCGTTGCTGTTGCGTTAAACTGAATTTTCAAAACATTTTGCAGTATTTTTCATGCACAATCCATACTCAATATTCTGCATGTCTCCACATCTGATATGCATGTATTGTAACATTCTAGGTTAGGGACTAGTTCCCACTATTAATGATGAACTGACTTTAAATTGACTGTTTACTATTGTTCTTTTGCATTATTGACACACTATTTTCCTACTTAATACTGTAAAGCTGCTTTGACACAATCTGTATTGTTAAAAGTGCTAACATATTGGCTGTTTATTAGTGCTTATAAAGCACATATTAATGCCTTATTCTGCATGACCATGTTTTAGATCCCTTAACCCTACCCAATACCTAAACTTAACAACTACCTTACTAACTATTAATAAGAAAATTAATACAATATAATACAGGTAATGCAGGAAAGAATGTCTACATGTCACTCCACTTCGTACTGTTTTGTATGCAAAGATTAAAGTCTTAAACCAAAAAAGATATTCTTCATGAAAGTTAAGACTCAGCCATGCCTTCCTAAAACGGCTCATGTCTACATGTCTACATCACAGTGTGGGAAGATTTGCATAGCACTGCCCAAATGTATACACAAAGAAAGAAGGTGTAACTTTTATTCTCTCTGTGGTATTGTTATAGCCGCCACCATGTCGTGGAGACACTGTGTGTTTTGTTGCAAAAGTACTTTGTTTGGCCTTCCAAACGAGTACACAACTAGAAATCAGCAGTTATGTTATCATTACAACACTGTTCCAGAACAGTACAATGCAAATATTTGAGTATGTGCAGTGCATTTTACGGAAAATTGTTTCCTGAACCTGAGAGAGTAGCCTACAGTGCCGCTATGTACACTATAAAGTGGGGCAATTCCAACTTTGTAAGGACAGTCTGCCATTTCTGACTCACAGCCTGTAAGTACGTTTTCATATTTAAAGAATTAGCTACTGGCTATGCAAACGCAAGTTTTGAGTAGTGTAGAGTAGTGCTTGTTGTTTGTCATTTCTACGATCACAAATGCAGACATTTTCAACGCAATGCATAAAAAGACAGTATAATCAGTAATATTATAATCATTATAATCATCAACAAATGCCTCATTTATAATGGGTTTTATTGTTTTTGTCTTGTCGCGCCGGGACACGACATCACAACATGGTAAGGGGCGTTACACGCTTGAGGTATTCGGCCAATCACAATGTACTGGATAGCTGGCTAATCAGAGAACACTGTGCCTTTCAAAACAATGAGCTTTGTAAATATCAACACTTTTCAGAAAGGCGGGGCAGAGAGAAGCAACAATAATGTACAGTATTTGAAAAATAATGTGTTTTTTGAACCTCAAACCGTGTAGACACATTGCATTACACCAAATACAATGTAATGAAATAATTTTCATTTTAGCAGTATCATATGATCCCTTTAAGTGAAAAAGAGGAATAGATGGGAAAATGTAGGGGTGGAATGGGGTGGAGTCTAACCATAAAAAGTGGGCTATGGTATTGGTAACACTTTATTTTACGGTTTCTTAACTAGTTGCTTATTAGCATGCATATTACTAGAATATAAGCCATTTATTAGTACTAATTAAGCACATATTAA
>JAHKKF010530004.1:0-13259 GCA_019740295.1 Labeo calbasu | reverse complement strand
TGAACATGCAAAGAAGATCAAACACCCTTAACAAAAAAGGTAAAACAGCGATATAGGACGATTTTGAAGTTGAGGGAGAACATGAGATGGGATTTTTTCGACATACACTAACTGTCATGAACCGCAACAAAAACAGTTCAGGCAGAGTAAGACAAGGCGAGTGTTTGACATTAAAAAGTATATAAATGACATTATTTTTATTAAAATAACCAATCGTTTCACTAGATAAGACCCTTCTTCCTCGGCTGGGATCGTTTACAACCGCATCTGTGATCGTTTGAAGCCGCATCTAAACTGCATTTTGGAAGTTCAAAATCAGGGCACCATATCAGTCCATTATATGGAGAAAAATGCTGAAATGTTTTCCTCAAAAAGCATAATTTCTTTACGACTGAAGTAAGAAAGACTTTTGGATGACAAGGGGGTGACTACATTATTTGTAAATTGTTGCTCTGGAAGTGGACTTCTCCTTTAATATCCGCTAACACTTTATTTTTGATGGTTCATCAACAGACATTCACCTGACTATAATGAACTTTGCAAGTACATGCCAACATGGGTCAAATGTGGACTAACCCAATTGTTGGGTTAAAAATTTAATTAAGAAATTTAACCCAACAACTGGATTAGTATATATTTGATCTAAAGTTGGGTTGAAACAACCCAGCATTTTTTAGACTGCAGAATAGAGTTAGCAGAATGTCTAAAGTGGATTGCAGAAAAAAGAAGTGTAAACGAGTTTTATTTCAGAGTCTCATTTCAGATTTTAGAATAAGTTAGCAATCGTTCATGTGTTTATGAGAATGTCCAAATATTTTAAGTCTAAACTGAGACACACAGACTGCAAATAAATTATATGACAAAAAGCAATAATACATTTAATACAAAATGTTTTACAATGACTTTTTCAGGTGATGAATGAAGAAAATTATGATTATTTTAGTATGCCATTGAAAATGCTTGCTTGCTCCCAGAGATTTTTACTTTAGTTATTATGGCAAGTCAGTTCATTGCAAACAGAGTGGCTGAAAACATAACAGGGTGAAATGATCAGCACATTAGCTTTTCAGTGACTAAGAAACGGATTATTAAAAACACGACAAACTGAAGTCATTAATTAAAGGATGTTATTTGCATTTAAGTAAAATCAGTGAGACGAACAGCGTAATTCTGGAAATAACAATTTATTAAGAGCAATTTTTCATGACACCTGGACACACCTAGTGAATGTTGGACTTTCCCGGGTAAACGGGGACGTGTTGTCACCCTAAGAGCAGAGAATGTCAACAATGTCTCAAACTGTGCTCACATTTGCCAAAATGCCAAGTCTGCAGCTAAAAGTCAGAGATCTCAATAGGAACTCGTTTCAAATTCTTCCAAGTTCCAAATGATCTGAGCTGTTTTCTTATCAGCTCACAGACACAAAAGGATTTAGTGTTTTACGCTTTTCTTTTAGAATAGTGTGTCTTTATAGGGTAGAGGATGTTGTAGAACAACCAGGCAAACTAAACAAGAGAAGCAACAAGAGTCTGTCTGCCAAAATCACACAGTGGGGAAGGGTTTAGCATTTGAGTAGATCTCACATGACTGTAATGCAGAGCCTAAACCTCAAAAGAGCGAAATTAAATGTGAACACCCTCCCTGTAATCAGACCGTTCAGCTTGTATGTATGACGTTTCTTTCGATTTTCGATTCTTTGAGATCCATAGGAAGGTTGAGATCATGCTTTCAGTATAATTTCTTGGTTAAGCCACTATGGTTTGCACTAGATGAACTTGTATTGGATTGTTAATCAGCTGTCTATCGTCTGTTACACACACAGATTCATGTGTATAGTACCCTGTGTAAACTAAGCATCTGGACTTAATTACCTTCCAAACACACACACACATCTCATCCGCTACTGAAACTTCAGCAGTGTCGTGCATGTGAGCGCAACACAGTGTCGCTCTTTATTTAATGCACAGGCCTTTCTCACTGTTCAAACTCACAACAAAATGCATCCAGCAATTATGTCCCCTGTTCATAGAGCAGCTGTGTGTGTATATCCATCCATCCATCTATCCGTCCATCAGCATGTGTACCAACACAAATGTGCCGGTCAACACTATTGTTTGTGCAGCCCCATGCACAGCTGAGGCCTTGAGCTGTGCGACTGGAAGGCTGGACCAAACTGGATTGAGTTGTATGATAAAAGCTATATCCGCTGTCTAGAAAAAGGCATTTAATTTTGGCCACGTTTTTTTCTGTCTTAAAATCTTATGATTGCTAAAACGATCCTATCGGCATCCTGTAGCTCAAACAGAAGAGCATGTAAGTGGATTTAGGTAATTGTTAAAGTAAAAAGTAAAGATTGGTGTAACAGTGTCATGATTAGAGTTATGGGTTTGAACATCATGGCAATGACTTTTGCACAGGCAAAAATTAAAACAGGTTTTCCTTTGTACAGCGAATTCCACAGGTGAAAAAATGCAAGAACAGATTTTTATGAATGTGTGTTGGCAGTGTGTGTACACAACCACCCTATAATGATAAAAATCCACCCAGTGTTTTTTTTTTTTTTATCTTTCTAAGTAATATCCCCTTTTTCAAATCAAGCCATTCTCAGAATCAGTGTTGCCAAGCCCACAGTTTTCCCTGTTGCCGTGGTTGATGTCCACGGGTTGAAGCGACCCCAATAATGCCATATTTATGAATTAACACGTATGTTTTATCCCCCGGAACACGATTTTTTAATGGGGGCCCCCCTCGAAAACGATTAGGCTAGTTTTGAGTGGCAATTGGGTGGGTTTTGTTGTGAAAACCTGGCAACTCTGCTCAGCGTCTTGTCTGTGCGACCTTAGAACCGCTCTGAGTGAGCTGTAAACAGTCCCGACATCTGAGCCACTGAAGACGCAGTGTATTAAAGGTGGGGTATGTATTTTTTCAAAAACGCTTTACAAAACTGAGTCGGGCTGAGTACCAAAACAAACGTGTAGCCAATCAGCATTAAGGGGCGTGTCTACTCATGATGGGGAGGAAGCTCAGTTCACAGGACGGACAAATTAGCCGAGCCGAATGACAACAGAAAGATAGAGATGGTGGATAAAAAACAAAAGAGGAAAACGTCTGCACAGAGGTGGGACCAAGTCATTGTTTTGCAAGTCACAAGTCACAACTTTAAGCTTCAAGTCCTAAACAAGTCATTAGTACTGTTTGCCCAAATTAGTGTATCTGTATTAATTACTACAGTAAATTTAAAGTCAATAATAGTCTATAGTAAGTATAATTATAAAGATGTAATAATTAGTGGTGTTTCATTGAGGAATTAATCATTGTTTGTGAACAAATATAGGCCTAATTGAATAAATTATTTATTTTAAGTCCACTGTTTCATTTTTTAACAATTCAGTGATAATTTAATGAATCAACTGAGTCAAATGTTTAATCATTTGCTAATACGTAATACAGACGTTCATTTATCACCAACTACTGGAATAGACATAGCTTTGTTGACATGATTGTTGGGTATTATTTACAGTATTTACAAAACATTTATGGTACTTGATACGCTGATACCTAACGTAAAGTTAGGTAAAGTAAATATATAACACTAGTTATAATGTATGCAAAAGTTAAATAAAAATAAGAAACCAATAGTGAATGGGTTTCAAAGACAGACTAGATGATGAGGCATATCAACTTGTGGAAAATGGGCATCCGATGACCCCTTTAACCATCTAAGAGCCTGCCATTAAAAAAAATGTGTAAAAATAATAAATAAAAATAAATAATTAAAAAATAAAATGATGACTCCTAAAGGAGTGAGGACAAGTCTGAACAGGAAAGGGTATCCGAGCTGCCAAGCACGACTCAATATTCTGCCAGCACACTTAGTATGGAAAGTGTGTACCAACTCCCAAAAGAAAATAAAACATATAGATGATCAGCTCACTAACAATTTCAGCTGAGAGCTCTGTTGTAAATTTTGTAGCCAGTAGACCCTCATAAGCTCTCCATCAACCAGCGCTATTTGCCCACATTCACCCCCCTTTCTGGGATAACAGTACTTAAGCCTTCCCAGAGCAGACCTACAGTATAACACAATGTTCAGGTGCCTGAGAACCAGCAAAGCGTCCGGCTCAGACTGTGAAATCCCATACTCCCGCAAGCACTGGGATCACAGACGTTTTCAGCCAGTCTCTGGAGCTCTGCGCTGATTTAGAGTGCTTTAAAAGCTCATTCATTGTTCCAGCCCATGATAATGACCTAAAACGACCACGGGCCCCTCAACCTTACTTCAGTGACCATGAAGACACCCTCGAAACCATTACAGATAATATAACTTTATATGACACATGTTCAAGTCCTGTGACTCTCCTATAGGGCTAAATGTTCAGTGAATGAAGTCATCAGCAAGCCCTACTACAGTACATCAATAACATGGGCGCTTAAAGGCACAATATGTACATTTTTTCTATTAAAATATCCAAAAACCTCTAGAAGAGTGTTAGATATATTTGCTGACTTGTGTACATACATTAACCCAAATGTTTCAAAGAATGCTTAAATCCAGAGAAATAAACAATTTTCACTACTTTAACAAACTGTGTAATTGCGTCACCTGCCAGTGACGTCATATACACTTGATTTTTCCGGTTTTATTTTGTAGAAAACATGGAAACCCCAAAGAAGCTTTAATATGTAATGCATTTTATTAGATCAGGTGATTTTATGCATTTATGCATTTTATTTTATCAGGTGAAGAATGCACAGAGTAGCATTATAACAACACTTCGACATACTCAAATGTATCTAGTATGATAAAACAGTTTTTCCTACATACGCATGACCGGAAGAAGCAGAAACGGTCGACTGTGGCATAATTAAAGCTCCGCTGCTTTTGAGCCATGTATCGCACTCATCCTTCATTAGCAATTGCTCCAGCAGCCACATTTCACTTCCACGACTTTCAGCCCCAAACTGCCTCATACTACAGTGACTTTAAGAAGTCTTTAATACATTAGCTCATCAATGAACATGATTTTTGATTTTTCCAGTCAGATTGCATCGGCTTTGAGGATGAAGATGACAATTCGCATGATTCCATGACATCATCAGACTACACCTTTGTTTCTTGTTTGTTTTGAATACGTACATATTGTGCCTTTAATATTAGTTCATTCAAAAATGAAAATTCTGTCATTTATTTATCATCATGAATCCACATCCTATGAGTTTCTTTTTTCTTGTAGAACCCTATTTGGTTTCCTATAGGTGAGACCCTGGGACTGATGGAATAAAGAATAAAAAATCTGTCTTGTCTCCCTGAATTTTAGGGTATGCCTTGACTGAAGGTAAATATTTGTGCTATTTTCTAAATTTCACCTCATGCAATCAGCCAAGACTCCAACTGGGGATCTTTGTGGTGTGAGACAACAGTGCTACTGAATGAGCCCCATATAGGCAACCTACTACATGCAAAATTAAGCAATGTGTTATTTTACTTTATTTTTTTATTTTTTTCTCAGCCGCTTGGCTACTGATTGGCTACTCTAAACAAAAGTACTATTGATTTCTTTTGGGGCAAAACATGTAATCTTACTCCACATTAAAATACAGCAGATGTTCTTTGTGTGTTCAGTGAATTAGGATAAAACTGAATTATGACTACTAAACAGATGTGGGATACACATGGGGCTAACATGATTTTTCATTTATTGCATAATTACAGTATGCCACATGACTATCCTTTAATCAGTGCCCTGCAAGTAACGTTTAGAGCAAAAACCATCTACTGTACACAGAAAACAAGATTTATAATGTAACTGAAATCTAACATATTCTCATAGGCACCATTACACTGGGATTTTCCTTTCATATTATCTTGTCCAGAAAAGCACACGTACAGAACACATACAGTAAATCCATTCCTGAAAAATGTACATTCCATAGTAAGGCATTCTTTAATAAATCACATTAATATTGACAGTGGGCTCTGATGGTCTTCCAGATTAAAGTCTTCCTTTGATTTCTGTACTTTTCTGGTCTTTATGAATAGTACATTGTCTCAGTGTTCTGGCAATGACAAATACATCTGTCAACATCTTGTCATCTTTGAAAAAAAAAATCCTTGTTTATCTTCTTTCTGTCTACTTGAAAAGTCATAAGCTGCTCAGATAAGCATCAGGGAAATTTATGAGGGCAGATTGGAAAAACAGCCGTCAAGAAAACAGCACTGGGTTTTCAATGTTTCCCCAAAGACTCATAGACAGCAAATCCCATGATGCATCTGTATGGAGGTGTCAGGCAAGCAAATCAAATCCTCAGACCGCTAGTTCTGGATTTTAATATGTGATGTTTGTTTAAGCAGGATCAGACATCAAACTAGGAGAGGGTAAGCTCTGCAGAATTCACATTACATTGCACTGCATTTACATGTATGCTTCCACACTAGATTTTAATATATATCTCTTTGTTAAAGCATTATAAGCCATGAACCGAACCCATTAACTACAAGGTGAATCACGAAATTACAAGCTTTAATTTAAAACAAAAAAAACTGAAAATTGAAAATCGGACAAACACAAAGATACACAACTGTGTACCTAACAGATTTAAGGAGGGAAAGAACTGCAATCCCATGAAGCACTGCACATGACATAAATTAAAAATTGACAGAGAAAGGTATTGAAAGAATATATGGTAACACTTTAGTATGGGAACAATTCTTACTTTTAACTAGTTACTTATTAGCATGCCTATTATTAACATATTGGCTGCTTATTAGCACCTATTCTGCATGACCATATTGTACATCCCTAACCCTGCCCAATACCTAAACTTAACAACTACCTTACGAACATTTAATAAGCAGAAAATTAGTTCATTGAGGAAAAGCCGTAGTTAATGGTTTGTTCATAGCAAGAACTGGACCTTAAAATAAAGAGTGACATAATGTGTTTATGTTTATTGCAAAATATGCATATACACAAATATTTAAGGATTTTGAGAGCATAAAAAGACTCGATATTATTATTTGAGGTGTTTCATGGGAGTAGGTGGAGCTAAATGAAGTTGGATGATGAAACTGTGATGAAGTGATGCGTTTTCTGAAAACACAAGAAGTTCTGGATGGAATGAGAGATAGAGTTGAGTGTCATCAGCATATCGGTGATATGAAAAGCCATGTTTCTCAATGACAGAACCTAGCAATGCCATGTAGACAGAGAAGAGAAGTGGTCCAAGAACTGAGCCCTGAGGCACCCCAGTAGCTAGATGTTGTGACCTGGACACCTCACCCCTCCAAGATACCTTAAATCTGAAAGGTAAGACTCAAAACACTAGAGTGTGGTTGCTAAGGTGCCCTTTGTCAAGTTGACAGGAGGATCTGGTGGTTAACCGTATCAAAAGCAGCAGACTGATCCATCAAGGTAAGTACTGAAGTATTTAAAGTTTTATCAGTTATTGTTAAAAATTAATTTCCCTATGGAGAAAATGAATGGAGTTTTTACTTCTGTAATCCAACTGTTGTGCTGTATTGCAGGGAAAACTTCCTAGAGTAGGAGTTAAAGGGCAACTATTATGCACAATTCACTTTTACATGTTATTTGAACATAAATGTGTGTTGGCAGTGTGTGTACACAACCACCCTAAAATGATAAAAATCCACCTGCTCCTTTTTTTATCCCCATAAATCATAAGCATTGTCTCAGAGCAAGCCGACCATAGAACTGTCAAATGTGACATAACCTTTTACAATCCCCGCTCACGATTGTTGACGAACACAGCCCTAATAGCTTAAATGCCGCTCTGAGTGAGGCGCACACAGTCATGTTTATCTTCATGTTGGAGCATTTAAAAGCAGCATTCAAGTAAGAAATGTCTTCTTATTGCAGCTACAGATGTTATTCAGTCCAGAGCAGTGAATGATTTTCTGCTTTTATTTTATTGTTTGAGTCATATTAACAGGGAAGACTGTATATTACGCTGATGTCACTTAATACACAAATGTAATACATGCCATTTATTTCCTAGCTGTATAACTTCACAGACATAAACCACTGTGTCTTTATAACTTATGTGTGGTTTTAGCATAAACTTGTGTGTAAAAGACAACATGCTTTAGTACTCACATGCCATGTGACAGCCTCTTTCTGCGTGTGTGCTTCGGATGTGTGCGCTCCGAAAACCGGAAATCAGACGTTAAACTGGTATGGCTTTAAAACGCACGATTTCAAGGCGATAGACATGATCATCAAAACCAAACAGATGTTTTTTGGCAGAGAATCTGAGGTACCAGTTGTAAAGGCACAGCCCTATTCTGGAAAAGGGGGCGAAGACCAGCAGCTCATTTGCATTTAAAGGGACATGCACGAAAACAGCAGTTATGCTTCCACTTAAAATAGGCATTTTCATAATGACCTGTGAGGTATTTTGAGCTGAAAATTCACAAACACATTCTGGGGACACCTGAGACTTATATTACATCTTGTAAAAAGGAGCATAAAGGGTGCCCTTTAAGACTCAGATTTACTAAACAGGGCAAATTAGTATAAAAGTGCAATTCCAAGCCAGGGTACATTGAAAACAAATAGAGACCAAAAAAATAAGGATTGCAATAAGTTTTGATAGACCTAGTATTGCGTGACTCCTCCTAGTTGGGGGTTCCAAGTCGTCTTTTATTTCCTGAAGCAAATTAAAAATAACATGGCTTGGCAAATGATATGTTTAAATAATGTGTTCTTCTGGCATTTCAAATTAATTAAAACGTGTGAAAAAAATCCTCTCCCTTCTACCACACACTCTGTTCTCTGCAGTGCCTCCTCCTAGCAACAACAACTGCAGCCATTTCAAGTGCAAAATAGTTTAGGACATGCTTTTTTGGGGCGTTAAATGATGGCACAAATACCAGTCATTTGCCTGAGCGCAAACATTAGTAAATCACGTTGCATGATTCATTTGAATACTCTCCTCCCATAAATTTGGCATCTGAAAGGGAAACTCATACAAATGCATATTCAGTAAGGTCAGGTGCAACGCCTTTTCAGTACTAATTCTTCACTGTGTATCTTTAGTAAATCCTGACAGCACTATTTTAACACCAAAAGACGGTTTGCGCTGGCCCTAAGTGTTTTGCGGCGAGTGTCCAGCAACCGTCCCGTTCCAAGTCCTGAGCGTTAGCTGTCACCCTGCTAAATCTCATTAATTATTACTGAGAAAACAGCTAAGCTGAGCTTACAATAATGTTACAGCTGTATGCACCAAAACAGTATGTCATAAGATAAAAGGTAGACGTCTAGTTTAGGCTGTTGAGAGGCTTGAATTGATCCTACAAAAACATGTTATGTGTTATGATGTGCCAGCGACCAGCAATGTAAAGAAGATGACAGGGGTCAAAAATGTACTATTCAAAGTGATTGTATTCCCCAAAGTGCAAAAATGTGGTACTCCATAGGTGTGCAAAAATTGTCCTTTTCCAAAAATATATAAAACAACATATTTTCACTATGCCTGTAAACAGGCCCAAAAAATGAATACAAGAAATCATCCGCACTACTCGCACTACTCGCACTTAAAATGGCTGCCTGGAGCTCTTTTATATATTTTGTCTCCGCCCGCTTTTAAAATATACCATTTTAGGGGAAGATCTACAAGTTATAAAACAAATAAAGTACAAGCAAACACACCTACCTAGCATTTAGCTCCACAGCATATAACATTAAAATCCACTACAAATATAACACAACTCTAAACAAGTAAAACAAAACATATAAAAAAGCACTTACATCCTAACATCTCCTCCTCCCCTGTGCAATCAGAACCAGATGGAGTAATCTACCGTGAGCAAATGCTAGGATATAAATATTGCTACTTTCCAAATGCACAAGTTTGGCAAGTGAGAGGTGAACCATCAGGTATGTACAGCGATTTGACATAAATTGCAATAAAAACTTGATGTATAAAACATTTGAGTTATTTCTTTGAGTACAAAAAAATATATCACTTAAACATTAAACATTCAAACAATAAAGCTAGCAACTTGGGACGGTTAATGGGGTGATACAACACGAAACCCGGAGGTATAAACACAAACTACGTAAAGACGGTATATTTGCCGGCATTTAGTTTGTGTGCATGCACAACGGTGTAAACAGTTTGCGTGTGTAGAGGCCCACACTCAGTCCCTTGAATATTAAAGTCCTGGGTCACAGTTAGTCTGTGACATTATGTATAAGGATAAATATCATCCGCATAGCAGTGGCTTGAGAAGAGTTGGTTTGGCAGTGTTGGAAACTGTCGACAGTTCCAGAAAAATTAATGTGAATTTACAAGAAGATTCCACCCAAAAACTCTATCATCATTACTCGTCCTCATCTTGTTCCAAACCGATGAATGTTTGAGGAATTGTACTGGTCGTTCTGTACTGGTTACGATGAATGAGAAACTGAGGCTTTCAACAAACAAAATGTAAAATCATTATAAATGTATCATAAATGTAGTTCACATGACTTGTGTACTGTATTCCAAGTCTTCTGAAGTCATATGATAGCTTTTTGAGATGCATATTTAGGTTATTTTCTGAAACTCTCTTCTTCCAGTGAGCAGCTGCAACTGGATCATTGAGTTCAGTACGAGTCATTAACAATTTAATTTAATCAACTGATTCATAAAAAAGAATAAAAAAAAAAACAATTTGTTTAGCGATTGGCCTTTGCTACAAGAAGTGCATGAGGAGATCAGTACTGATGGCTTCAGAAGACAGAAGAATACAGTGCATGGGTCATGTGGCTTGTTTATGAAACTGAAGGAGCACAGAAGATCAGTCATGTGTGTTTGAAATGAGATTAGTGAATAGATTAGAGTGAATAGTGACAGATCTTTTTATATAAAGATGCTCTGGTTGATATAAATCCTTGCTTATGACAAGAGTTTGAAGACTGCTTGACGTAGTTTTGTTCTGTTAATGCGATGATTCTCAGAAAGGGGCGGAGCACAGATTTAAATGTGTTGATCAGTGGGTGGAGTTTAGCGAGGAAGTCGCTATTGGTGTGAAAAAGAAGAGAGAAGACTGGAAGAGAATTTCATGCCGAGGAATGAAGAGCCTCTTGAAATTTATGAAAACAGTCGGGTCAGAGCTGGGTTTGCCTCAATTTCCTCTCCATGGAGGGGTTTCAGAGGGAGCTCATATGGCTCGCATACAGGCATGAGCTCTTCCTGGAATGCCAGGGCAGATTGCGAATGCATAAAAATGGTAAATGCATAAAGCAGCAGCTGTGGTTGGCTGAAATAAGCCTGAACTCCACTAATACAGACTGGCTATCAAATACACTCAAACACAATTATAGACCACCACAGGAAATATGGTTCACTCCTAAATCCTGTCATCATTTATGCATCCTGCTCTTGTGCCAAAACCTGTATGGTTTTCGTTTTTTTCTGTGGAACAGATACTGCAGGAAGATGTTTAACAGAATGTTCACGCTGCTCATTTCCATTGAAAGGGTATGTGATAAAACCAGCACCTACTCATAATCATTGTGTTCTCAAAGCGGTCATATTAAGATAACCAAAATCTTACTTGATATTCTGACATAAAGGCTTCAGTGTGTATGTTATATAAAAACATACTGTAACTGCATGATTTCAAAACTTCCTTCCCAGTCCAAAAACAGCATTTTTGAAGCTAAGCTGCAGAACGCACTCTACTGAAATCCTAGGATTTACACATCAACAGTGCCTATTCAGTATTCAGCAGCTTGGCTCATGAGTCCATGACTAAATTATGCTGCTCATTTCAGATGCAAGGAGGGTTTTAAAGATACAGCAGGAAAAGCAGCCCAGAAACTTTTTTAGTGCAAAGTTAATAGTAGAAATCATCCCTTACGTTTGGGTTTGATTTATTGGTGTTTATGTGCTCCCTGTGTGAAGAGCGTGTGTTTTGTTGCATCATACAGTATGCTGTGTTTTGGATGCTGGTCCCCAGCATGGGGTGCTGCTGTGCTGGTGTTTCAACAGGACGGCTCCAACAGTGCACTCCTCTCATTTTTGGTACATTTCCTTACAGGTAAAGAACATTGGTAACTCTCAACAAAACAATTTTATTACTAAACATGAACTAACCAGTTTAAAAGTAAAATGAATTAAAAAATGTAAAAACACCTTACAATAAGGCTCTATTTAAAATTAGTTAACTACATCTGTTAACATGAACTAACAATGAATAATACTTTTATAGCATTTATTAATCTTAGTTAATGTTAATTTCAGTATTTACTACTGCATTATAAAAATCAAAAGTTGTATTTGCTAATATTATTTAATGGACCTGAGCTAACATGAACTAATAATTAAAGGAGAGCTCCACTTCCAGAACAACAATTTACAAATAATTTACTCACCCCCTTAATAATTTTCTCCATATAATGGACTGATATGGTGCCCCGATCTTGAACTTCCAAAATGCAGTTTAAATGCGGTTTCAAACGATCCCAAATGCAGTTGTAAACGATCCCAGCCAAGGAAGAAGGGTCTTATCTAGTGTAACGATCGGTTATTTTCATTTAAAAAATACAATTGAAATACTTTTTAATCTCAAACGCTCGTCTTGTCTTACTCTTCCTGAACTCTGTGCATTCTGACTCAAGACAGTTAGTGTATGTCGAAAAACTCCAATTGTATGTTCTCCCTCAAACGATCGGTTATTTTAATAAAAATAATACAATTTATATATTTTTAATGTCAAACACTCGTCTTGTCTTGCTCTGCCTGAACTCTGTTTTTGTTCCGGTTCATGACAGTTAGTGTATGTTGATAAACTCCCATTTCATGTTTTCCCTCAACTTCAAAATCATCCTGTGTCGCTGTTTTACCTTTTTTTGTTAAGGGTGTTTGATCTTCTTTGCATGTTCACTTTGCAAAGACTGTGTCGGTACTTCTGCAGCGATGTAGGATGATTTTGAAATGATTTTTGAAGTTAAGGGAGGCAATACGATGTCGACAAGTTTTTCGACATACCCTAACTGTCTTGAGCCAGAATACAGTTCATGGAAAGAAAGGCAAGACGAGCATTTGAGATTAAAAAGTGTTTAAATTGTATTTTTTAAATGAAAATTACCAATCGTTTCGCTAGATAAGACCCTTCTTCCTCAGCTGGGATCGTTTACAACCGCATTTGTGATCGAAGCCGCATTTAAACTGCATTTTGAAAGTTCAAAATCAGGGCACCATATCAGTCCATTATATGGAGAAAAATGCTGAAATGTTTTCCTCAAAAAACA
>JAHKKF010529994.1:1566-17630 GCA_019740295.1 Labeo calbasu | reverse complement strand
TATTTATTTATTTATTTATTTATTTATTTATTTATTTATTTATTTATGCCATGGACACAAAATATGATTAGGCAGAGAGACCCCTGCCTGAAATATATTGTGGAAGATTATAAATATTTATTTATTTATTTATTTATTTATTTATTTATTTATTTATTTATTTATTTATTTATTTATTTATTTATTTATGCCATGGACACAAAATATGATTAGGCAGAGAGACCCCTGCCTAAAATATATTGTGGAAGATTATAAATCTTTATTTATGCCACAGGTTATAAATATTATAAATATTCCATTTAGATTATAAATATTTATTGGAAATAAATTGTGGAAGATTATAAATAAATATTTATTTATTGCATGTCATGGATTATAAAAATTATAAATATTTAATTTAGATTAGAAATATTTAATGGAAATAGATTGTAAGAAAATTATAAATAAATATTTATGCATACATGCATGCATGCATCCCATGGATACAAAATATGATTAAGCAGAGAGACCTTTCTCAGATATATTGTGGAAGATTATAAATATTTATTTATTTATTTATGTGGATTTTTTAATTGAAGTTGACACTAAATCAAAACATAAAATGCTGTCAATATAATGTTGGGTAGATAAATAATTGATCAACTGCATGATTTTTGTTTTACTTTTTTTCAAATATTTTTTTTTAATTTTATTTTTATTTTTTATATTTACATTTTTTTTAATACATTATTTACAATTATTCGTTGTCACATTAATTTTATTATACATATTTTATATGTATTTTTCCACAGAGAAACTAGTACCCCCCCCCTGCAACCTCGTAGAAGGTCCCGGGCGCCAGTTTGAAAACACCCGCAGTAAGGTATGAAGTTACAGAGCAAGAGACTCACCCCAAACAAATGCTAAATACAGAGATATTCATGCGGCCGTGGTTATAATTTCTGGGCCATATACGTTGTCTTTGTTCAGTGCTTTGTGTATTTGTTGTCGGGTTGAATATTAAAATTATTATTAGAAACTATCAGTGCGGTTCAAAATCTGAAACCATTAGTGTCTTAAATTGCATTTTTCTAATTTAATATTGTTTTTCCCATTACAAATTATATTATCAGCATTAGAATTTGAATGAAAACTTGCATTGAAAAATGAACATTAATTTCAGAATGTCTCAGTATGTGGTTTGTCACTCTTTAGCTCTTATGCTTCGGTGAAAACGGGAATTGTTTACATTTCTGAAACCTTTCTAAACCTTTCTCGTTGTTCGAAGGTTTAAATGAAAACCTGTTTTCAATGTGTGCTTTTGCACCTCACTGTACATACTTCAAAACACATGAATAAAAGCAGCTTTTTGGCTCTTTAACTAATGCCTGAACAAAATATAGTGCCATGCACAAATTGCTTGATAAAATGAGGAAGTAAAAACAGTCATCAAATTGTTAGCATAAACGCTTTCCTCATGGAGTGATTGCATGGAGTGCATTTCTGCTAAGAGGACTGTTTTCAGGGTAGAGAGACGGCAACATTTCAATGGTTTCACTGTTTCCATGGTGACGCAGACTTCAGCCTCGCTTTCGCTGTTGTCATGAAGCTCTCTGCCCTCGCTCGGGGTTCACAGTCCACATGAAAGCATCAGGAGAGGATTCTTGGCTGTTTCAGGGAGGGATGTCAACAGACTAATAATTGGGCCATCACGCCCTCGGTGAACGCACACTGACTGTTTCGTCAAAGCAAATTACATCTACAATTCTCTTTGTTGGAAGGTTTTACCACAGTGACAGTTGTAAACTGTCAACGTTTTTTTGTTAGATGTCAACGCTTCATACGGTTCCTTTTAAAACGAGCAGCTGATGATATAGTATCGCTGCCGTTCGTTTGGCCAGTCCGATTATTATTATGAAGCCTTTTCTGTGCGCAGTTGAAATGGTTTTAATTACTCTTTCTAGATTTCTGGCATGCAGAAGGTGTAAACACAGAGCTATGGCAGCTCTGTCATGCTAATCAGCATGCTTGCTTTCTGTCTGCCGTGCATGTGAATCAACAATCAACGTTCGACGTGTGATATTGTTTCCCGTGATTTCCTGTTTGTTTATGCTGCCTCGGTGTCATTTAAAAGTGTAAGCGCACTGTATATATGTCACATAGATGTGTTCCTGTAGCTTAATTAACAGAAAGTAGTGTTAGCAACACCAAGTTATAGGTAAGAATTAACCATGGTTTTATTGTAGTAAAAGTAAAAGAACCATTTGTTCCATGGTTAAACTATGGTTAGTATAGCATAACCATGGTTAATTTGTGGTTACCATGATTAAACTATAGTAACCATGCCCTGCTGAGAAAAAACTATAGACACCATCAAATAACTTCTAATGGTTTCCACTACAAATATGTTACTGTTAACTTTTAACCATTAAAACCATTAAAAATGTTTTTCTGTAGTTTGTTTTGGGACATATCCCAGTAGGATTTAGTGGTTTTAACAAGCCACTAATAGAAGGCAACCAATTACCAGTAGAAACCTGTAGGGTTCATTGCAGTTTCCATGAAAACCAATACAAGTCCCATTATAACCAGTAAAACCATTTTGTGATGGTGTCTATTGTTTTTTTCAGAAGGGTGGTTAATTTTTGTAAGTGTTGATTCAGGGAATCCATGGTTAAACTACTGTATGGCTAATGTAGCAAAACCATGGTTAATTTGTGATTACCATGAGTAAACTGTAGTAACTATGTTTTTTTGGTTTTATTTGTGGTAAAACTATTCCCTGCTGAAAAAACAATAGAAACCATTACAGAAATTCTAATGGTTTCCACTACAAATACTGTTACAGACATTACAAACCATCAACTTTTAACCATTAAAGCCATTAAAAATGTTTTTCTATAGTTTGTTTTGGGACATATCCCAGTAGGATTTAATGGTTTTAACAAGCCACCAATAGACGACGACCAATTACCAGTAAAAACCCTCAGGGTTCATTACAGTTTCCATTAAAACTAATACAAGTCCCATTATAACCAGTGAAACCATTTTGTAATGGTGTCTGTTGTTTTGTTTGTTTTTCAGCAGGGTGTTTAATTTTTGAAAGGGCTGATTGAGGGAATCCATGGTTAAACTACTGTATGGCTAATGTAGCAAAACCATGGTTAGTTTGTGATTACCATGAGTAAACTATAGTAACTATGATTTTTTTGGTTTTATTTGTGGTAAAACTATTCCCTGCTGAAAAAAACAATAGAAACCATCACGGAAACTCTAATGTTTCCATTAAAACCAATACAAGTCCCATTATAACCAGTAAAACCATTTTGTGATGGTGTCTATTGTTTTTTTTCAGCAGGGTGGTTCATTTTTGTAAGGGTTGATTTAGGGAATCCTTAAATTGATCAAATTTATGCATTGAACGCAATGTGAGCTCTATATTAAACCAGTCTAAGCTGGTTTGCTGGTCTTCCAGGCTGGCCTGTTGACTAGTTCTAGAGAGCTAAAACAACTGAAAACCACCTTGACCAAGATAGGAAACCGTATTAACCCTTGATTTGTGCTGAAAATCCTTTACCTAATTTTGTTTTCCCAGTCAAAAATGACCAGCCTTTTAAAAATTGCTTGTAAATATCACCAAGTCTTGGATTCTAATTAGCACATGTTTTTGTATTTCTTTTTGGAACTAATTGATCATAGGCCTCTCAGAGAACCTCAGAGTAAAAACAAAACATTATTTTTGCCAATGTTTACTCAAAAACTGAGGTGAATAAATTCAGACCAAGGAGGCCTATGATCAGCCAGTCCCAACAAGAAATACAAAACCTATGCATAATGAGAGACTTTTAGTCCAAGTCCAAATTCTGGTTCAATGTAATAACATTAACTACCATTTTAGGAAAAAAAAAAATCCTCTTTGGGTCAAAATGTCCCAGTCACATTTTCTTGGGTAAATAAACACTATCAGAAAAAGTCAAAAAAAAAAAAAAAAAATGTGATTAATATTCTATTTATTAAAACCAAGTATGAATCTAATCAAGTTAGTGTTTTTTTTTTTCGGTCACAGTTGCATAGATTTATTTTAAATTGTACTTTAAAGCCAACTACTTACTAAAAACTCCTACAGATCATTTTTTAATGCCATTTCAAATCTTATTTTGATGTAACAAATTGGTTATATCTAAGTGTGTGAGTTGTTTACTTACTTTTTTTAATTCTGTCGTCCCATTGACGCCATTATATAGTTTATTCAAACTGATTTGCGAATGCAGAACATGTGCAAACACAGGAGGCGGGATTTATCACATTAACCAATCACAGCTGATCATAACCAGTCATATCCAATCATATCTCAATGGAGGTATTGCTTCCTCTCACATGATTTTTCCCCATTCAATTCATTTATTACCCCCCAGTAAACTCACCGTACGCTTTAGGGGGTCTGTTAAAACTCAGTGGACTCAGGGGAGGTGAGAGAGAAGTGGACTCCCGCTGTAACTTTACCTGCTGGTATCGCTGTTGGACTTTTTACACTTCTTAATGTTACGTTTTGTAATATTGCCATTGTTTTATTTTTGTACTACGTTTTTTTTTTTCTCTGACACTGCCTCCCTTGCCTCCTTGGAGGAAACTCCCCTGGTAGAAACCAACCCAGATATGCATATTCAACCATAATTGACTTCTCATCTGTATGCCCATAGGCTAGTAATGCTAGTTAGGTCAGCCTTTACCAGGTGGTAATTCTGATTGACAATTGCTGTTCTGGTTTGAACAAGATATTCTTGTTCAAGCAGCCCAGCAGGAAGCAAAGCATGCTGGGGACGCAACATATGCTGGTGATTTTTCACTGGTCTTTTCTGTAGGGGTTGTGCTGGCTCTGTCGAAAGTGGCAGCAAGCCCACAGCTACAAATGCGTTGTCCATCATAATCGCAGCGCCATCCCAGAATTCCCTACACGGCCCGGTCCACAGGACCTCTGCTGCTTTCCTTCCATGAATCATGTCCAACTGCGTGGTAAACAACCTATTAAGTGACCTATTTGTCCGTGGCCGGTTCTGCTAGCTCACTCACGGCAATTACTTTGGCTGAACGTCTGCGGCGGAGCACTTCAGAATGCTTCGCTTTCAAATCGATGACCGCACCCCTCCCTCTTGGAGAAAAGGCACTCTACTGTAATATTAAGATTACATAAAGTGCTCCAAGACTGGACTGTGAATGTATAGAAGAAGGTTCTAAAGCATTAGATCCATTTAAGTCGGCAACATACGGTTTTGATGTTTACGTTCCCGCATTGAGTAGCAGGCGATATTTTAGATGACGCTTGATGGATATCGATGCTTAGCAGTCAAGTGTCACACGGTGGAAGGGTCTTACGGTTGCACCGAGAGTCGTGCAACCGTATGCATGTCAGTTCCATTTAGTTATGAAGTTTGTAGTTGTACATTTCCTGCAATTGAGCCGTCAGCACCTGTCAATCAGGGGAAATGAACGACACTGCTGATTGCACTGCTGGTAATTACAGAGTGCAGGGAAAGCGCTGCTGTGTCAGAGAAGTGGGTTATTTTTAAGCATGCATTTCTTCTGTATTCCTGGAAAAACTTACAGGTAAAGATGTCTAAGAGTTCTGAGGAAATAATCCTTTGCAAAAAGCAATAAATGGGGGAACTTAAAATGATATAAATATGGTCAAAAGTACAGTTTTTGTTTGTCAGCTTGAGAAGTTTCAATGCAAGTTACTACTTACTATTTCTTTCATTTGTAAAACTGAGGTTACACTCTTACAAATAAAGGTTATTGGCATTGATGGTTCCATGAAGAACCTTTAACATCCATGGAACCTTTCAGGTTCTCCATAGTCGAAAAAGGTTCTTTAGATTTTTCAAATGGTTCTTTTAGGAACTGTTCACTGAAAGGTTCTTCGGGGAACCAAAAATGGTTCTTCTATGGCATCACTGCAAAAACACCTTTATTTTTAAGAGTGTATGTCCATTTCTATCTGTTTGCGGTGCCTTGTGAAATCAGTGTGTTTTAGTCCACGTCTGTTAGTTTTGAGGCCATTAGTATGCTAGTATAGTCTAAAAAAGTTGACAAAATCCACTTTTAAAATTTGAGTTTCTCAAAATGTGAGATGAGGAGGTGATGGAATTGAGAAATGACACATCAGAGAGACTCATTTTGAATTACCAGGTGAATGTCTTTGGATGGTCATTTGGATTCTGTTAGTGAGTCGTCTACTTTAATAACCACGTTCTTGCTGGTGGGAGGATGAGAGGTGAAAAAGAAAGCGAAAAATCGATTTGATCAAAACAAGATTTGGCGTTTTGGAAGAGCAGAGAATACCAAATTTGAAAGGAGAGACTTTTTAAAGTTAAAGCGTGTAATTTCTGTGCTGCTAACATCACCAGAGGAGAATGGCAAAAGTGGCTCTTTTTAAACAGAGAAAATGTTTTAATAAAGAAGAAATTACACATCTCCCGGGTCTGAATGTTCGCGCTGGGCCCGTTTTGAATACTCAAACATGTTTACCGTTCAATCGCTGTTGATTTTCTCTGAAAAATGTTTGATTTTTTTGATTCGTTTTGGCAGAAATGTATGAAATGTGAGTCAGCTGTAGCACCACATGGGCTGCTGATTAATTGATGACTCAGGCTGTTCTCCAGAGCTCGCAGTCCGAGGAGATTCGATTCCATTGTGGCCACTTCATTTGTATGACAGAACAAGATTCATTCTTATCAATTAGTCACTTTTAATAATCATTTGTATTCATCAGAACATGTGAATACACTGAAGTTTTAGTCAATGGTTAAACAACTTCTATTAATGGCTAAAGAACAAATTCTATTAACTGTGCATGATTTGTATGGCATACCCACTTTTAAAAATCCAATTTCCAATGGATTTTGAATATTCAGTTTCACTCAGAAGTGAAATTGCGTTATGCCGTTTCATATTAACTTTAATAAAGGTAAAAGACGGCACCCACGCGCACACGCTATCAGAGATGCTGCAAGCCTTTGTTTTCCCTCCTGAGAGACGTTCAGTTTTATTGGAGCGAACGTTTTAGATGATAATTAATCTTTTTGCTTTTCATACCATAACACCTTTCTGCATGTTGTAACTCTTGGTGTCACCCGCACAGCAAGAAATTGTGGCTACAAGTCATCCTAATGCAATTAGCACATCTTTTTTTAGCCGTAATTTGATGTTTGGGTGCCCTTTGAATGTGAAATTCCTTGACTTGGCTTCCTGTGCTTAAGTGTGTGTAGAAAGGTTTCCACTGGCTTCAATTAATGTCTCTGCCCTTTGTACATAAATGACTGAATATTAATCACAGTCAAACACTTGTCTTTCTCATGCAGAGCATGCACATGTCCAGGGAAGAGAGCTGTCGGGAACCACGTGCCATTTCCTCTCGGAATCCCTCTCCAGTCATGCGCCATAAGTGAGGTACTTCTTAAATGCATAAAACATCTCTGCCCATTAAAACCGTGATTCTTCCACTAGCAATTTTGTCTGAGAGGTCTAAATACAATTTGAATGAAATGATGGTACCATCTAGAAGTCATTTACATGCTAGAAGTGCTTTATAGAACTTCAGTGGAGATTTTTCATGATAATCTTTTAAAGTTTAACATCTGCCCCTAAAACTAACTTTTCTTATATGAATTATGATGGTTTAATGGTTCAGCTTTAATTTCACTTCTTGGCAGACTTTTTTTCAAATTCCATTCTGCAAATAACAAAAGCTTCTTGAAGATAAGTTCAGCTATATATAAGTTTCTTTATATGTAAGTCTATGGTATTTTTTCCACCAGTTTTATCATCTGCCAGGTGAAAATGGCAAGTCTGATTGCTCGCCTGATGAGTTTTCTGAAATTGTTGACACATTTGTAAATGTCCACATGCATATGTTGGACCCCGCTGGTTGTCTTTGATTTTGCTGTGTCACATGGGGACATAGGAGTCATAGGAGTTAGGAGTTAATAATTTAATCCCGGCCACCTCATGAGGAGATGTCTTCAGTGTCTAATTTAGCCGAGCGAAGGAGAAAAACCTCATTTTTCCTCCTCCTCTAATTGATTTTTATGACGTGCCCCGATTTGTTCATCTACAGAGCCAGCGCCCAGCAGATATATTTGCCATGCAAAGAATTATCAGACGTGTGCGGGCGAAAATACAGCAGTCGGTCTCTGGCTTAATCTATAAAAACATGATTTTGTACACAAGGCTTACACAGATTTCCCCCGACGTTGTCATTGATTACACTTCAACTCAAAAGCTTTCTTTTGTAGCCGCTCGATGGCCAAACACACATCCGTAAATGCAAATGTTAATTCTGAATGTGATGCTGGCATCTCAGATCTTTGTAAGTTTAATTCATTTGACCAAACTGAGTAGGCGGAAGCACAAATTGTGAGCTTTTAAATGGAAGTCATCAAAGAGACAAAGACCAGATGCACTGCATCTGCGGTAAACGCTAAGATGACACAACCTTGTGTCGTGTCCATGTGCTCCCTCTTTTTTTGTCTCAATGAAAAGAGAGGACTACATAACAGAAAAGTGCTGTACACAGAAAGAACATTCAATGTGTTAAGCGGAAGGAAGCAATTTCAGGATTATGTAAGGTGTTGGGGGTACCGAGAACAATCTCCCCATCGTCCTCTTTCACCAAGGACGTGAAATGACACATTCATTCACAATCAATACAGGTGTAAAAATATTCTGGAACGATGTTCCAGAGGACAAATGCTGCACAGGTTCCTAAGAACGGTTGCATAATAACCTCTTGATGTGCAGCAGAATCCAAAGGCCTGTTTTATGTAGGAATAAAACAAAGGAAATGACTGTTTTCTGGTCTCAGATGTCCTGAGACCACCAAATCATTGGCTGTTTTAAAAACTATAAAATGAATGTTCGATGGCATAGCTTAGATAAATTGGGTTTGGGAAAATTTTATGAGAAATATTGAGTTCATTTTGGGGAGAAGCAAACGAGTCCGTTGTTGACATACCTACTGTAATTAGGTATGTTGGTCTTAAGCTTAGATGACCAGCTGAAAAGTTCCCCAAACCCATCTAAAACCAACCAAAAAAACATCCTGACCAGGCTGGGAGGCCACCAAACTATCTTAGGCTGTTTTTTTAGCCATAAAATAAATGTTGATGGCATAGCTTAGATAATAGGTTTTGGAAAAAATTGATGAGAAATATTTGAGTTCATATTTGGATCTGTAGACTTTCAAATGAAAACCTATGCGCAGTTTGAGACACAGCTGTCAGAACTCCAGAAGAGATTGCTGACATAAATATCTAATAAAACCAACACAAAATGGTTTGCTGGTCTTAAGCTTAGATGACCAGCTGAAAAGTTCCCCAAACCCATCTAAAACCAGCCAAAAAAACATCCTGACCAGGCTGGGAGGCCACCAAACCATCTTAGGCTGTTTGATGTTGATGGCATAGCTTAGATAATAGGTTTTGGAAGAATTTGATGAGAAATATTTGAGTTCATATTTGGATCTGTAGACTTTCAAATGAAAACCTGTTGACATACAAACCCTGCTTAAATATCTAATAAAACCAACAAAAAATGGTTTGCTGGTCTTAAGCTTAGATGACCAGCTGATATGTTCCAAAAACCCTTCTAAAAGCAGCCAAAAGACCAGTCTAACCAAACTTTGAGACCGCCAAACCATCTTAGGCTATTTTTTAGTTATAAAATGAATGTGGATGGCTTGGTAACTTGGTTTTGGAAGAATCTGCTGAGAAATGTTTGAGTTCGTATTGGGATTGATTTGAGCACAGTTGAGCCAGTTGTTGACACACTACCCTGCTAAAATACCTGATTAAACCAACCAAAGATGATTTGCTGTTCTTACCTGGTTTAAGCTTAAATGACCATTCGAAAACCAGGCTGGGAGGCCACCAAACCATTTGAAAACCAGCCAACCCTTCTAAAACCAGCCAAGAGACTAGCTTAACCAAGCTGGGAGACCACCAAGCCATCTTAGGCTGTTTTTAGCTTTAAAATAAAAGTTGATTGAATCACTCAGATAACTTGGTTTTGGAAGAATTTGATGAGAAATGACTGAGTTCATTTTAGGGTCTAGACTTTAAAATGCAAACCCCTCTAAAACCAGCCAAAAGGCCAACCTGACCAGGTTAGGAGACCACCAAACTATTAAACCATTTAAAACCAGCCAAGCTGGGAGACCACCAAACCAGGCTCTTTTTTAGCTATAAAATAAAAGTTGACTAAATCACTCAGATTACTTGGTTTAGAAGAATTTGATGAGAAAATACTTGAGTTCATATTGGGATTTAGAGACTTTCAAAAGCAGTTTGAGGCTTTGAAACTCTAGAGGAGAAGAGAATGAACCAATTGTTGACACACAACCCTTCTGAAATACCTAATAAAACCAACCAAAAATGGTTTGCTGGTGTTAAGTTCAGATGACCAGCTGAAACATTCCCAAATCCCTTCTAAAACCAGCCAACAGACCAGTTTGACCAAGCAGGGAGACCACCAAACCATCATAGCACAGCTGAGATCTCTAGAGGAGAAGCTGATGAGCCTATTATTGACATGCAGTCCTAATTGAAATAACTAGCCTAAGATGGATTGCTGGTTTTAGATGGTTTAAGCTGGGTTGACCAGCTGAAAAATGCCCTGAACTGTTCTAAAACCAACCAGCTAGACCAGGCTGTAGACCGCCTTAGGCTGGTTTAAGATGAATTTTTCAGCTATGCAATGAATGTTGATGTTGGCATGTAACTTTATGCTGAAGGAATTTGATGAGAAATTTGAGTTTACATTAGGATCTAGAGACTTTCGATTAAAAACCTAAGCACAGTTTGAGAGCTGTAGAGGAGATACACTACATATGAGACTTTTTTTATTTTCTTCTGAGAAGTCACTGTTTGCTCTGTCTATATAGTCTCTTTGCTGTCTAGGAGAAACATTTGAGATATTAAAGAAGTCATTTGTGATTTGTCTCCCCTAAAGTTTCTCCAACCAGAATTTGTGAGAAAACAGCTGACTTTCCCTTAATTCATGGGGTCGATATCCGGTGCTTATTCTTTCTGCTGGTTTGAAGATGCGGATCGTTTGCATGCATTATCACTGCTCCATAACAGACCAGTACCCCACTGGGCCAAAGAATCTGATTAATGAACCAAACGCCCACCAAACGGCAAAGCGATGTACACAAACATGCACACTAGAGTGTTAAAACAAAAGGACTATCAGTGTTGACTCAACAAGAATCATTTTGCCTGTTTTTGTGATGCTCTTTTAATTCAAACCACTGTCTGTTTGGCGCTTGCCTGTGCAAAATCCACCGCCACAATGCTCTAGGATGCCAGGTTGTTGCTGTGAGGTTGTTAAGCTCTTCTGAATGGTTACTAGGTGGTTGCTTACTAGTGCAAATCTCCAGATATGGCTCAGGTTCCTCATTCATTGCATGAAAATGTGCTAGTCGGATTGTTTAGAAAAGGAATGGCACACCTCAATAAGCCTTATGATTTGAGGCATCATGTTCGTGCAGAAAACGGTGAGCTCCCTAGATTTTATATAGCACTATTCATGTATTCAGTGGAGATGTACTAGTAATTTATAAGAGCTTATTTTATTACAATTTCAATTTTGGCTCTTAGAACCTGTTTTTTCTAAATTCGCCTCTCAGTTTGACAAGCTGAAGGCACGTGACTGAGATCTTTGGTACGCATGGATTATCTCCAAATTTCCAAAGGGAACAGAGATTATCCCTCTCAAGAACTACATTCGCTCAATAGCTTTGACCAAAAGGTGCTCTTCTGGGTATTCGTAGCTGATGGATCTTATTATTAGCAGTGCTTGCCAAAGCAAACATCACTATTGCTCTTGCTCATATTTATGGCTAGAGATCTGAACAAACCTCTAAGCCTAAGCCTGCATCTGAAAATACAAACTTTCCTACTACGCCTTTATAGTGTAGAGGTGGGCAACATACCGGTTAAATAAAAAGTTATTTTAAACTCATTTTGTTATATGTGACCCTGGACCACAAAACCAGTCATAAGTAGCATGGGTGTATTTGTAGCAATAGCCAACAATACATTGTATGGGTCAAAATTATAGATTTTTCTTTTATGCCAAAAATCATTAGGATATTAAGTAAAGATCATGTTCCATGAAGATATTTTGTAAATTTCCTACAGTAAATATATGAAAAGGTCATTTTCCCAGTGAATAACCATAAATTGAAATTCCCAGAATTCCCTGTGTTACATTCTTTTAAATTAAATGCTTGTGCGTTTAAATAACTCTATCTTCCTAGTTTTTTTCTAAGCAGTTTTGTACATTAGGGTTGTATGTTACATCTAATGTTTAATGTTTATCTAATGTAAATTAATGTTTATTGTATTATTTTAGTTTCATGTGTGTTACTATGATGGTGTTTAGTGTTTGTGTGAATGACACTGTGGACCTTCTATATATGTTAATATTTAAAGGAGAAGTCCACTTCCAAAACAATATTCACATATAATGTACTCACCCCCTTGTCATCCAAGATGTTCATGTCTGTTTCTTCAGAAATTATGTTTTTTGAAGAAAACATTTCAGCATTTTTCTCCATATAATGGACTGATATGGTGCACGATTTTGAACTTCCAAAATGCAGTTTAAATGCCGCTTCAAATTATCCCAAATGCGTTTGTAAACCCAGCTGAGAAAGAAGGGTCTTATCTAGCGTAACAATCGGTTATTTTCATAAAAATAATACATTTTATATACTTTTTAATGCTAAACGCTCGTCTTGTCTTACTCTGCCTGGACTGTTTTTTCCAGTTTGTGACAGTTAGGTTATGTCGAAAAACTCCCATCTCATGTTCTCCCTCAACTTCAAAATCATCCTATATTATTGTCTTACCTTTTTTGTTAAGGCTGTTAGATCTCCTTTGCATGTTCACTTTGTTCACTGTGTCAGTACTTCTGCAGCGATGTAGGATGATTTTGAAATGATTTTTGAAGTTGAAGGAAAAAATACGATTGGAGTTTTTTGACATACCCTAACTGTCTTGAGTCAGAATACACAGAGTTCAGGGAGAGAAAGGCAAGACGAGCGCTTGAGACTAAAAAAGTATTTAAATCAAGTATTTAAATAAGACCCTTCTTCCTCGGCTGGGGTCATTTACAACCGCATTTGGGATCGTTTGACGCTGCATTTTGGAAGTTCAAAATTGGGGCACCATATCAGTCCATTATATGGAGAAAAATGCAGAAATGTTTTCCTCAAAAAACAATTTCTTTACGACTGAAGAAAGAAAGACATGAACATCTTGGATGACAAGGGGGTGAGAACATTGTATGTGAATCTTTGTTTTGGAAGTGGACTTCTCCTTTAAAAGCTGTTTGTGATGAGCTTTGGTTCATCATGTGACTTTCTCATCACCACCTGCGTTTGTTGGTTATCAGTGCGTTACAAAGGTACAAAACAGATTTCAGTACTTCAATAGGTTGGTACATTAACATGATATCAGTTTCTGAAATTTAAAGTGAAAACAGTAAAACGGAAAACGTTGCTACGGTAAAATTCCTGCAACGATAGCTGCCATTTTTTTACCCGTAAATTTTACGGATTTTTTTTTCACTCTATAGTGGATGAAAAAAGCTACCTGAAAAGACTACTACTCTTGACCCACTACTTCCAAAATGTGCATCCAGTGGACACTTTACCATCCCGTGAAGCCATAAAAAAGGATTTGTGAGTGAGAGTGCAGTGACGAAACATGACTGTACGGATTACATTTATTCTACACACATGCATATTATTTAGCACTTACTTTTTTTAATAGTTGCATACTCAAAGCATGCAATTCCAGACGTTTGGTGTGCGACCTGAATATGATGGATAAAAAAACTGATGTGTCTCGCAGTTACTTTTTTATTTCCGCCTGTCACACTGTAAAACTGGCGAAACAAATTCTAACAAAAAGATTCACTTTGAAGGAGCACCAGAGCTGATTCTATTGACCATAATTTCACAGAGGCTTAAGAACAGGCTCTTTCGACCACCCTGAATACCCTAGCAATGAGGAACGCACCTTTCACGTTTTCCTCAGAGGACATAAAAATAGTTTCGCTCGGATCTGAACGCTTTTTCGACTTCATACACTCCGGATCTTAGATGAAGGCACACAGAGGGTGATGAGCTGATGGAGCTGTTCCAGTCATGTTTATTAGCTGTTTGACATTCAGGCAGAGGCGACGAGACGAGGGGGGTGGGGTAGCCTTGGAAACCCTCCGTATCGCCACACGTGTGAGCTGCCATTGGTGGAGTCCGTCCCGATGTGTTCGGGTGTCTCTGAGAGGCTGATAAGTATTCCTTGTGTCGGTGCATGAAGAAGGACATCCCTCCTCTCTCTCTCTTTCTCTTCCTTTCGCTCCCCGAAGACACTTTGTGCCTGTTTAAGCAGGAATCCTTTTTCCCTTCGCTTTGAAACGAGGCCAGGTCCGTTCCTGACGTCTCAAACGAATGTGGAGCGAATTCAATTTCATGCAGTTTACTCTCTGGCGATTTGCTCCATGTGTTTATTTTGGTAATTTTGGTAATGACTGATCCCCGATCAACAGGCATTAGCAAAATCACTAGTATGCAATGCTCGATAGTGTTTCAGAGAGTTAAAGACTTAATTGATTTTGTTGTTTGACAGGACTCGGGCAGCCTCTACAAACAACACCCGAGCCAAAACCGAACCGAACACGAGCAGACCGAACCAAATGGGAATTATTCAAATGCGAACACTTTCCGTATTTACAAATCAAGCTGAATCTGTCTTGGGCAGACTGGCATGTTTCATTTGATTTTTCTGGGCTGAATTGCATGGCTTTTTTTTAGATGGCTATATCGATTCAATGCAAAGACAGTCGCTATGGCAACCTATCAGGTCTGGAAGGGAGCTTTTTCCGCCCCCTCATACACTTATGCCAGGCATAGGCCATGGAGACGTGATATGTGATGGCTCCTATAGCTCTTTGACAGCTGTGAAAACCATCTGATTGGACGGCTTCCACCTCTGCCATTGTTACCTACCTGTATGGAGTCCAGTGACCGCTTTTGCTTAAGAAAAGCGCAAAAAGCCTGGGGTGTGCTTGTGTTGGCCTGCGTGATTGAGTGTAAGTAAGTGTTTGTATGCAGAAAGGGACCGGTCTGACCACACAGTGTAGCTCGGTTCCAAAGCTGACGCTCATCTAGGCGACGTGTTTAGGGATCATAGGCATGCAACTGTCTATTATCAAAATAATAGACAGTTGCATTGGTGAAATTTTGGTGAAATTTCTTGGAACAAAAATGTCCATTGATAATACCAAACCAGGCAACTTTCTGTTGGTCAGTGCAGTGAACAATTTGAACCTGATCTCTGTGGGGAAATCTTTTGCCCCAGTTGTGTGGATTTCTATTGAAATTACTTGATTTAGACAATGAAAATTTTGTCATTGTGGAATTTTGTGGTTAAAAATATTTGCATATTTTTGTTTGTACCGAAATCTGTGTAATTGACTGTTTCAGGTATTTTATGTCTTTTTTTTTTTTGGCTTATTTATTTGAGAAATAAATTGTCTCGATCACCCTCTCTCAAATTCTCTCAAATAAAACCATAAAATAAATAAATAAATAAATAAATAAATAAATAAATAAATAATTGTCGTTGTTGTTACTTGAAATAAAAAAAATGAAAGAAAAGGAAAATAAATTAAAAAATAAAATCTTTATGAAAAATATTTTATTTCAAAGCAGCATTTTTTTAACTTGCTGTTTTAAAAAACTATGACGTAAATAAAAATAAAAAATAATAAAAACTGTTTGAACATGTTAAACAATAATAGAAATTCAGAAAATTACACATTTTACATTACAAATTTTACAAAATTACAGATTTTGTGGTTAACTATATTTGAATTTTTATTATTATTATTTTTTTTGTACGGAAAACTGTATAATTGAATGTTTTAGGTATTTATGTCTTTTTTGTTGTTTATTTGTTATTATTGATAAATAAATTGTTATACTCTCTCAACTTTTTTTTCTTCTTTTTCCATATATC
>JAHKKF010529990.1:12422-32510 GCA_019740295.1 Labeo calbasu | reverse complement strand
TCTATCATCTGTCTATCATCTATCTTTCTGTCTGTCTGTCTATCTATCTATCTATCTATCTATCATCTGTCTATCTGTCTGTCTCTATTGTCCAAATCAGCTGAATTAAATAAATTATTTTCTTTTCCATATAGTAGACTTTAATGGTCAACGTGTTGAAGGCCCAAATTGCAGTTTCAAAGGGCTCTACAAGATCCCAGCCGAAAAATATGGGTTGTGTCTAACGTAACGATTGGCCACTTTCTCATCTCATTTTCTCCTCCAACTTCAAAATCGTTGTTTTACCTTTTTTTTATAAAGGGTGTTTGACATTCTTTGCACATTCACTTTGTAAACACTGGGTCGGTACATAATTATATAATGTGTGAGGTTGAGCTAGTGTAAAACGAGCATTTGTGATTAAAAAGTATATAATTTTTCATTTTTTTAGAAAATGAAAGATCATTTCACTGGATAAGAACCTCATTCCTCGGTTAGGATCGTGTAGAGCCCTTTGAAGCGGCATTGAAACTGCAATATGGACCTTCAACCCGTTGATCCCCATTGAAGTCCACTATATGGAGAAAATCCTGAAATGTTTTCCTCAAAAACCTTAATTTCTTTTTCGACTGAAGAAAGACATGAACATCTTGGATGACATGGGGGTGAGTATATTTTATTTCTGGAAGTGAACTAATCATCCAAGTCTATTTCATTCAAATAATAGTGATAAAAACTTTTAATCAAAATGCTATAAGTTTCTATGCAAAAGTTCTACAAAGCTCTTTAAAACACTGTGTGTAATGTAAATTTAAGTAAGTATAGGTAAATATCGTGCTGTTAAATTGTGTACGGTCATGTTTCACATCTTTGTATTTCAGTGTTGATTATTAGTTTTGACTACTGTTTTTCTGGCCTTCTCATTTTCGTCTTTTTATCTCTGATTTTTTCCAACCTCATCTTCGCCTTGGGGGTTTTTTTGTACGTTTCAGCAGAACATTCCACTGTGTGCAGATTTACCAGTAAAACTAAAGTGGGTGTTTGGTTTCATATGTGTGCTTCACATGTATGTGCTTTTGGATACCCATATATGTGTGTGTTCAGGTCTGTGTAGGAATATATTCATATTGTACACGTTATTTTGGAATGGATTCCATCTGTAAATTTGTAAAATAAATAAATTAATAATAATAAATACAGCTATGTGCAGTGACACTACAGATGGTTGAAAAATATTTCTTCAATATGGAATGTTTCTAAATATGTGTTGAGACAATTCTGTTGTATTGTCATTGGTTCTTGACAAACCCAGTTTTATACTTCACGAAGCCCTGAATGAGATAAGATAAGCGCAAAAGTTCCATCCTCCATGACATCATGCGATAATTCCCATTGGCTGGAAGAAATGAGTCTATGATGACATCATGACTTTCATGAGATCACGCTTTAAAAAACATTCTTAAATTGTTTTAGCATTCTATTTTGGGCTCATAGAAGGTGTAAAGTTCACCAGCTCACCTTTGTTTAGTTTTAGCTTTTATTTATTTGACAGCAAAAGAAAGCACAGATTTTCCGGATTTTTGACGTATTTTTCATAACTGATTTTCGCCCAACTTGACTTACCTGAAAATACTTTGGCAAAGGCGTTTTCTATTGTGCGTTAACAGGTGAAATGACATCATCCGCTATTGTTTTACTAACTAATCACTGAAAAACAGGCTTTCACACATATCAGAAGTTGAGTGAAAATCCTGCCTATACCTGTATACACCCACATCCACCCACACATACAGTACACACACACACACAAACAATATTCCAGTCATAAAATTATAGATATGACAGTCATAATCATTTGACACCCTCTATCATCCACGCACACGTGCAAAGTGGGTTTGTGCACGCATACAAACAAACCTGTGTGTGCGGCATTTCACCAGTTCCACTTCCACACCCCTAACTGCCAAAAAGAAAATAAATTCACACTTGTGTAGTATTGGTTTTGCAGGTGTGTGCGACATAGAGAGAGATGTGGGTGGGTGAGAGAGCGAGAGTGTTGGGGGCGAGCGTAATGCTGGTAAAGGTCTGGTAAATCTGAATGGTTTGCTTTATTATTCCGGGTAAATAGACACAGGTTGGGTTGATGCGGACTGACGTCATCAGGTGCGTGATATGTTATTGTTGCTGATGACTTGGCATATCTCCAGTGTACAATAACTTCAGCAACCAGTCTATACATACACACCTTGCGTGACTGACAGGTTCATAAACCACACTGACACACAAAAGTTTGAGGTAATTAAGATAAAAAGATAATAAATACTTTTTAAAATGCATTAAATTGGTCAAAAGTATCAAAGACGTTTAAATTGTTACAAAAGGTTTCTATTTAAACTAAATTCTGTTCTTTTACGCTTTATACTCATCAGATAATCCTGAAAAAGTATCACAGAAATGTTTTCAATATTGATAATAATAATAATGACCATTATTAATGTTTCAGAACCAATAGTAACTGAGGACCAAATCCACAAATTAGAATAATTTCTGAATGATCATGTGACACTGAATACTAAAGAGATGACTGCTGAACTTATAAATTACATTTTAAAATATATTAAAAATAGAAATCTGTACTTTTAAATTATACAAATATTTAACAGTATTAGAGTTTTTACTGTGTTTGATCAAATAAAGGCAGCATTGGTGAGCATAAGACAGTTCTTTCAAACTTTTTACCAGTGGTGTAAATATAGCTATAAATCATTAAATTATTTGACTATTTAATCTAATATTTACCACGGGCCCTTTTGCCCCCAGCATGCTTTATGGACCTTGCACCAACATGATCAAACATTTAACAATAAAAAATTTATGATTTGTAAATTATGTAAGTTATTTGTCTTCACCCATTGTTACAGAGCCATTCGACCTTTATCCAAGCTTGTTAGATCTGTGAAACTCTGTAAGGCGTGTCTTGTCAGGAAGGGAAAGAGGGAGAGATAGAGAGAGACAAACAGAGAAGGAAGGAAAGGGCGGAGAGGGAGAGGCAGGCAGGCACTCACACACCCAGCCCTTTCTCTTCTCTTCTGCCCCCTCCTGTCTCCGGTTGCGCGTATCTGGAGCCACCCTCACCTCCCGCGAGCTCCCGCCCGCCCGGCCCTAATCATGTGATAGACGCTCAATTCACTCAGGACACTTTAAACACTTGGACAAGAAGTTGTTTCGTAACTCTTGGGGAAGTTTTTTCGGCGTCAGTCTAAATGCAAGTGTGTCATTTGGATGTGTTTCGTGCCATCGTGATCCGGGTTTGTTGCTGTCGTTTGCGATCCTTCATAACGGCGCACTTTTAAACTTGAGGAATATTTACTGACAAGTAAGTTACTTTATTCATTACATACGATAGTTTGATTTCAAATAAGCAAAATCGAACCGTCCTGCTGTAGTTATTTCAGTCAGTCTTTTATTTAGTTGAATAAATAGGCTAGATAATATTCCAATATTTAATAAGAAGAAAAACAAATCGTATTTTTTAAATGTCTTCTGTTCGTTTTAGAAAGTTTCATTTTACACAAAATACAGTGCTATTCTACAGTAGACGTTAAGGGGTCAATGTCAAATATATGTGTCCGAGATGATGGCTACAAAAGATCTTTTAAGAATCTAGTGTAACGTATGCACCATGTTTATATGGAAACAAAAATGTAAACAGTTTTTTCTGAATGCAAACAAGAATTTAATGGCTTAAAAATGCCAGGTGTTGTAAAAGTTACTCAAATAATCTCATTATTTGTTCACTCGCACATTAATTCAGTCTTTAATATTAAAATTGTTTCGTGGGGTTACTACATCATACGTCACTATCAGTATCATTTCTATTTTATAAAAAAAGTTTTGTAAACAATCCTTGGACAGCAAGACCACCTAGACATGTTTCGTTCAACAATATCACAAAGTCAAAATTGCTAAATTAAGTAGGATATCCATTAAAGAAGAGGTGAATTCAAGCAATTTACCAGAATTGCATTTAAACTGTTTTTTAAGCACTTTAAAAAGGACAGTGTCATTGACATCTGCTTGTTTTGATTATTGTTTGTTGTATTAATACTGCTCTTTTGGCACTTTTTTTATTTCTTATTACTGTTGGCATGAACCGGTACTGGCTCTGCTGTAGTTGTACCGATACTGTATTGCTGGACTTAAATGTGAATCTTTTATCAGCACAAGTAACTTACATGATTTACAGTCTCTCAGTCAGTTTATGATCAGTGATAGAGCTTATATGCAAAAGTAATTTTTTTAGGCAAATTGAACACGCTGTGTGCAGGATCATGTTGGCAAGTTCCTTTGGCTCAGTTGGATTTTTTTAATTAAACATTTATTTTGTCACCTTTTTGAGTTGAGAAATGACAGGAATTCTCTGCAACACTTTAAAATAAGTTTAAATGTTAACAAACAGTACTGCATTAAAATGCATGGCAGGTCTAACGACACAGTTAATGTACATCCAAATAGTTAGAAATGTCATGACACCTTGATTCATATCATTTACATAATATGCATGAACTATTGATCTTATAATCATATATGATCACTTGGATTGTCCATTACAATTAATTAAAGTTTTGCCAAATGGTACATGCCATACAGTCAAAAATGTATTCAGACACCTTCAAAAATTCTCACATTATCACATTTGCTGTAGTTTAGAAAATAGTAATAAAATATGACAACTAAAGAGTTAAACGGTGTCAGAACAAATTCATCTTGATAATGTTATATAACTTTGATAGAATGGTCTCAAATTTTTACTGGTAGTCCAGTGTATCAAGAATTTTTGGGTATAATATGTCACAGTTTACTTTATTTTGCTATCCTCACTTACATAAATGAACTATCGTGTCCTGCACCCACTAGTAAAAAAAAATATTTCAAAAATTCTGGTGTCTGCATAATTTTTGGTTTGACTGTGCATAGTTAAAGGAGAAGTCCACTTCCAGAACTAAATTTTACATATAATGTACTCACCCCCTTGTCATTCAAGATGTTCATGTCTTTCTTTTGTCAGCCGTCAAGAAATTATGTTTTTTGAGGGAAACATTTCAGGATTTTTTTCTCTATATAATGGACTGCTATGGTGCTCTGATTTTGAGCTTCCAAAATGCAGTTTAATTGCGGCTTCAAACGATCCCAAATGCGGTTGTAAACGATCCCAGCCGAGGACAAAGGGTCTTATCTAGCGAAACGATCGGTTATTTTTATTTAAAAAATACCATTTAAATACTTTTTAATCTCAAACTTGTCTTGTCTTGCTCTCCCTGAACTCTGTGTATTCTGGCTCAAGACAGTTAGGGTATGTCGAAAAACTCCAATCGTATTTTCTCCCTCAACTTCAAAAATGATTTCAATATCATCCTACATCACTGCAGAAGTACCGACCCAGTCTGTGCAAAGTGAACATGCAAAGAAGATCAAACACCCTTAACAAAAAAGGTAAAATTTTGAAGTTGAGGGAGAACATGAGATGGGAATTTTTCGACATACCCTAACTGTCATGAACCGGAAAAAAACAGTCCAGGCAGAGTAAGACAAGACAAGCGTTTGATATTAAAAAGTATATAAATTGTATTATTTTTTTGAAAATAACCGATTGTTTTGGTAGATAAGACCCTTCTTCCTCGTCTGAGATCGTTTACAACCGCATTTGGGATCGTTTGAAGCTGCATTTAAACTGCATTTTGGAAGTTCAAAATCGGGGCAACATGACAGTCCATTATGTGGAAAAAAATCCTCAAATGTTTCCCTCAAAAAACATTATTTCTTTACGGCTGAAGAAAGAAAGACCTGAACATCTTGGATGACAAGGGGTGAGTACATTATCTGTCAATTTTTGTTCTGGAAGTGGACTTCTCCTTTAATTAAATGTCTTCAAGCCCAATTCTGATAGGATTCTGCAGTAAATGGTTTGTGATCAGCTAGGCCTGCATTTAGAATGTGTGGGTTTTCAGCTATTCAAAATCTGAGCATCCCGTCTTTGCATGTTTAGGACTGTGTGAAGCTTACGTTTACTGTATGTATGCACATGGTTGATATGGTGTTTTTGGTGTAAAATCAAATACAATAAAACTAACAGTCAAAGTCCCAGGGTCAGTAAGGCTGTTGTATTCTGAGCTTTGTTTCAAGGCTGAGGTTTGCGTCAGACATTCCATCTGGCACATGGAGCCTCTTTTCCTGTTTTCAGCATTTGAGGGGAGGCTGCCTAGGGGGAGTACACACACACACACACATACACAGACACACACAGTTGCCTAGACCCTCCACCCACTCACACGACTCTTTCCTTGGATCAATACTCCGATGTTATCGCAATACACACACAAACACTCCACTACAAAAGAGGATCATTTTCAGAGCCGCATACCATTGTTAAAATGCTCAGCCCCTCTCTCTCCCGCTCTCTTTCCCCATGTCTTTCTTTCTCTTTTTCTTTAGTTTCAGGAAAGGCCAGAAGGGAAACCATGGCCCCCATGTAGCAGGGCTTCTCTATGTGTTGGTCCTGCTATGGAAACAATAACACACGCTGCGGCCTTCTTGTTAAATTTGGACTTGGGCCTAAATCTTTCAGTCAGATAGAAGCCTATCTATAAAGTTTTTCACATAGTGATCATGAAGTTCAATCTCAGATCTCATGCGTCTCTCAGACACCTGGCACCTGGGTGAAAACCTGTTATCTGCATTGGACCAGGTTTTGGTTTTGCATGGGTTGGCTATTCGATTTTGCACTTTGTAATTTTGGTCTTCGCATTTTCTCTGTGTAAGCAAACCGGAGCATTGCGCTCCACTAGGAAACTGCATTAGAGCGTAACACTGGCATTCTGTGGTTTTGAGTGTGTGTGTATCTTAATGGATTTGCCTACTTCACCGGTCTGCAATGTTGAGTAAAGAGTGTGTGTAATTTGTAAGGTATCACACTTAGTAGATTTGACAGAAAGAGTTCTTCGAACAGTGTCAACTGAGGTTAAACACACCACAGCATTGAAGAAAAATAATTAATAATGACACTAAACCCAAAGGATACTTGGAAATATTAAACTTAGCCACAGTGTTTAAAAGCTTTAACTTGTTAACAAAATATAAAGCTGTTAATGTGATTCAAAAAACATAAATACTTCTAAATATGTGTTTTCAGCTAAGTATATATAACAGAGATAGATAGACAGAGGATAGAAACATATTGTGTTATTCCCTTACAAAGACTATAATTATAGTCAAATTAAGTATTTGAACACCTCAATTTAATTGCTCATAGAAAACGATAATTGTTGCTATTTGATGTGTTATGAAGTCTTGGACTAGTTGGCACTTCAATCTCTCCATACTAACCGCATCTAGTGGAGCGTGCACTAACTTCCCTTTATTTTATGAGACTGTAAAGTTTAATTAAGTCTTGTGAGTTTTTCTCTGTATGTGTGTGTGTATGTGAGTGTGTTTTGTTGTTGTTAACAGTGAAAGGCTTCATGATTAATGTAACAGGTGCACTTGAACTCTGCCAAGCCCGCAGGACAGTTGTGAACACCTCACTTTACTTCACCTTATCATACTGACAGAATCCATATTGAGAAATTCAAAACAATATTTGTTTTTCCTTACTGAGGACTGTCTGTGTGCAACAACTACGAGGGCGATATAAAAAATGACGGCCTCTTATTTGGAAAAGGACTGTTTGTTTGACTAAGATTTCCTAAGAAGGAGCTTAAAACTTTGATGCTACTACAGACAAGTTAAAAAGAAAAGCTGTGTTTTTTAAGTATACAAAGCACGTAAGTATAAACTACTGTTTAAACAAGTGGGGGGCCGTTTTTCTTCCCTCGAGAAATACTTATATTCAGCAAAAACGCTTTAAATGTTGTTCTTTTGAACTTACTGTTCATCAGAGTATCTTGAAACAAATGTATCACAGTTTCCACAAAAATATTAAGCAAAAATAATGTTTTTAAACACAATCAAGCATATTAGAATGATTTCTGAAGGATCATGTGACACTGAGGACAGCTAAAAAAGTCATCTTTGCCAACACAAGGAAAAATTTTAAAATATGTTCGAATAGAAAACAGTTATTTCAAATGGTAATAATATTTCACATTTATTTCAAAACTATATGAAATAAATGCAGCTTTGATTTTGGAAATTCTATGGAAATTCCAAATTCCATCTCATCCCCACAACCATGTACAGAGGAAAAGTGCTTTATTTTGAGGTCAAAAACAGGTTTTTCCTACCATTTAAAATACAATAATGTATTCATAACTAAATATATGATGTAAATGGCATGATTCATTGTGCCACTGGTTTCCTGTCACATTAAATAAATAAAACATAATCTAATTTTCCCGTCACATTAAATAAATAAAACATAATCTAATTTGTTTTTGCATTTTGATTATTTTTCTGTAACTCTGACGACATGTGCTGAAAAAAAAACCCATAATACCAGTGACAAAAAATGGTATATGTGGTCTTTATATAACTGCACAAAAAAGATCTAAAAAAATCATTAAGCTGTCATTTATATGTATTCGTAAAGTCAAAGGTAATCTAATAATGTGGTCTTAAATGTCAGAAAAATCTTGTCATGTCAAAAGTGGACATTTCTGCAGAATGACCTATGACATGAACAAAAACATGAACAAATCTTACTTGACCCCAGTCTTTTGAACTGTAGTGTAGGCCTTCCTTACGAAAACCTGACTAACGAATACAACCCATTATTGTCATCAAAATATTAAAGAGGGTTCATCTCATGCAGTTTTCTAAACGTAAGGCTAGTTCAACCAATAATAAAATGCCTGTCATTATTTACTCACCCTCATTTCATTCCAACCTTATGTAACTTTTGTTTTTGTTCTAAACGGAACACAAAATAATCCATCCATTTTGGAATTCCGAATGAAATACGAAAGAACTGTGATGTATTTTTGTTGCTGTTTCAGTGTATGGAAAACAACAGCCTGCACATTTTGCTAAACTCCTCTTTTTGTCTTTAATGGAAGACACAGTCACACAGGCTTAACAAATGATAGCATTTTTTTTAAATTATTGGCTGAACCATTTATTTAAAACACTGCAGACATTAAGTAAGAGTCTAGTTACACATCCTTTCACATAGTGAAGTATTCGAACTTGATCCTGAACGGCGTTTAACTCATCTGTTGTGACTTGTCTTATGTTTTGGTGTGTCTCTTTATCTGTATGGAATTCTATACTCTTGGTTTCAGGTTTGGATGAGTATGTCTGTGTTTGTGTGTATGCTTCAATATGTTGTTTTGTTAACCCACACCTGACCCTGGGGCCAATGGGAGTGTTTCACAAGCCTGTGTGTGTGTGATCAGCATTGTCTCTTGTGATAGCAGTCCTGTTTATATATGTGTGTCTGAGGACTGAGGAGTGTTCAGTTTGCTGGGAGTGGATCTGGACTCAATGGACCTAGTATAGATTGTTCTGTACATGTGTGTGTGTGTGTGTGTGTGTGTGTGTCTGTGTGTGCTAACAGCACCACCCTGGGTTAATGATTGTAAAAAGAAACTTTACATTCACCCCTCTCTCTCTCTGTTTCTTCCTCTGTCTCGCAGACTTTGGACTGTAAAAGCACTCACTTATCATTAAGTTAGTCTCATGGCTCACTGATGAAGTGTCCCTCAGTCCATTCCTGCTTTGAGGCCATGCACTCCACTGAATTCCAATGAAAATTACCTTTCGGAAATAGAAATAGAAATAGAAATCGATCAGCACCTGTAGTACCCATAGACTGTAGCACCTGCATCTTTGTGTTAGGCTTTGTGGTCTCAAACAAAACACACAGACAGATCAACCAGCAAAACATATTTGTCTCTTTTGTGTTCGCAAGACCACATGATCATATCTAAGATATCTGATGAGCTGGTATTGCTATAGACCTTTTATCTTTTAGCTTTTAGGTTCCTTTGTGCTTTGTAGACTTGTTAGCTATGTTATTCTTCTACTATGGATGCTTTTGACCCTGTGAACTTTTAGAAAAGTCTCTTATAATACACTTTTTTACACTCTTACTAGCTTATTTAATTTGTCTACGATATCAAGCAGTACAGGCATTTGACATTTCTCTGATTTAAACATTTCGGTTGCATCTCAAATGATGTATTGTGGTTTAATAGCATTCTGTGGTGGAAATGACTTTTTTGGAATAAAATAGTTGATTTCTTTCAGATTTTTCTTTGCTGATGTCTCATATTTCATTTCCAGCATGCTTTGAGTACATTAACTTTGAATTTTGGCAGAAATAATGAACTGACGAACAGTTATAAATTGTGTAAAATGTTTTATTTTATTTGTAAAATGTAGATATTTTCACAAAATTAAACTGGGTAACACTTTACAACGAGGTTCCATTAGTTAATGTTAGTTAATGTATGAATGAACTAACATGAATGAACAATGAACCATACATTTATTACAGTGTTTATTAATCTTTGTTTGTGTTAGTAAATGAAAAAACAGTTGTTCATTGTTAGTTTGTTAATTAACATTGCATTAAGTAATGTTAACAAACAACTTTTGATTTTAATAATGCATTAGTAAATGTTGAAATTAATATTAACTAAGATAAATAAATTCTGCAGAAGTATTGTTCATTCTTAGTTCATGTAACTAATGTTAACTAATGAAACTTATTGTAAAGTGGACCTAAAACTGCGTTTAACTCTTTGATTAGGATATTATAATTCACAATGAATTACTTTATATTATTTATATAAAATAAAATTGTATTTATTTATAAACACTACTATTCAAAAGTTTAAAGAAATCAATTATTTTATTTAAAAAGGACACATTAAACTCAGCAAAAAGTACAGTAAAGATATTTATGATCTTATAAAAAATATTTTTGATTGGTAACACTTTACCATAAGGTTTATTAGTTAATTACATTAGTTAAAAAACTAAGCATTTATTAATATTAGTTCATGTTAATTTCAGCATTTACTAATGCATTATTAATTATTAAGTTAATGCACTGTGAGCTATCATGAACAAACAATAAAGAACTGTATTTTTTTAATAACATTAACAAAGATTAATAAATAGTGTAATAATTGTATTGTTTATTGTTCGTTCATGTTATTTAATGCATCAAATGACACCTTATTGTAAAGTGTAAAAACATCCTTTCAAAAAGTTCAGCTTAATATAATTTGTGACCCCGCTGCCTTAAAATTTTTGGTTTAGTCAACTTGAAATTTTAAGTTACTTATTGTTGATTTAAGTGACAACTGGAATATTTTAGTTGACTAAACTAAAAACTTTTTTTTTTTTTTTTTACAGTGTACCAGTTTTTTATATGTTATATTAAATTGTCATAATATTTTAAAATATTACTATTTTTTCTGCATTTTGACCAAATAAAGGAAGCCTAGGTAAGCATTAGAGATTTCTTTCAAAAACTTAAAAATAAAAACATATATAAAAAAATTTACTTTTAAGACATTACACAAACATACACAAAGGATGGAAGTTATCAGTTAGGTAATAAAAAAAAGCCTCTGTTGAAGAAACTAAAATCAGGGAATGAATCATTATCTAAGAATGAAATAGTAACATCTAATAGCAATACTGTGATGTGGCCTTTCTGTTTCCCAAGACCACTGGGTAAGTGATTCAGGTGGAAAAAGCGCTCTAATAGTGTTGCAATCTTATGTACAAGCACACACAAACACCGTTCATAGCCCTGGGCATTCTAACTTCCCCTGTACTTTAAGTGTTTAGTGTTTCAGCACCTCTTGCATGCTTCTCTGCTTCTGTGTGCTTGGAATGAAGAATGACTTCCTGATGGCTAACTACATGTCTCTAATTCGGGATTTTTTGTTACTAACTGATATTCTACTTGTTGTTCTCTGTATTTTCCAGAATTCCAGCGGCGGCAGCCATGCTCAGGTGTGACCCAATAAAGCCAGACATGGTGAGTACAAGGGTAAATATTCTCAAATAAATTAGTTGTAAAGAAAAGGTTGGTATGATGGTACAAAAAAAGATCCCATCTACGCTGTAAAAATCGAAAATTAAAGTTTTATAAGAAGATACTTTTTTTTAGTTTTTCTACTTTTTTAAAAAAGTTTTGTTTAATTAAATGTGTTCTTCATAATTATATGTCAAATATACATATACTACGTTTATGAGTGAAATTAGTTTTTTACATCATATTTTTTTAGTGTACACTACCAGTCAAAAGTTTTTGAACAGTAAGACTGTTTTTAAAGAAGTCTCTTCTGCTCACCAAGCCTGCATTTATTTGATCCAAAATATTACAGTAATATTGTGAAATATTTTTAATATTTAAAATAACTACTTTCTATTTGAATATATTTTAAAATGTAATTTATTCCTGTGATTAAAGCTAAATTTTCAGCATCATTACTCCAGTCACATGATTGTTTAAAAATCATTCTAATATGCTGATTTGCTTTTCAAGAAACGTTTTTATTATTATTATTATCAATATTTAAAACAGCTGAGTACATTTTCAAGATTCTTTGAAGAATAGAAAGATCAGCATTTTATGAGATAAAAACGCTTTTGTAACATTATACACTATACCATTCAAAAGCTTGGAGTCAGTATAATTTTTTTATTTTTGGGGGGAAAGAAATTGTAGAAATTAATACTTTTTTTTTTTAGCAAGGATGCTTTAAATTGATCAAAAGTGATGATAAAGACATATAGTGTAATGTTTCTAGATTTCTCTTTTAGATAAATGCTGTTCCTCTGAACTTTCTATTCATCGAAGAAATCTGAAAAAATTCTACTCAGCTGTTTTTTCAGCATATTAATAATACTAATAAATGTTTTTGGAGCAGCAAATCAGAATATTAGAATGATTTTTGAAGGATCACGTGACTGTAAAGATGCTAAAAATTCAGCTTTGAAATCACAGCAATAAATTACATTTTAAAATACATTCAAATAGAAAACAGTTATTTTAAATAGTACAAATATTTCAGAATTGTACTGTTTTTGCCGTACTTCGGATCAAATAAATGCAGGCTTGGTGAGCAGAAGAGATTTTTTTTTTTAAATCTTACTGTTCAAAAACTTTTGACTGGTAGTGTACAGACCTTAGTCAGGGTAGCGCATTATTTAGTTTTCGACATGAATGAATCGTCAACACAATCTGGGACCTTTATAAAGTGCGTGCCATTGTATCCCTCACAGCCTCGTTTTCACCCGTGTTAAATTCAATGCGGTCTGTAACCTGATTAAAGTCTGTTAGCCAAAAGAAGTTGTTTTGGACTAATCTTAAAATGTTCCTCCACCTTCCTGATACTTGTCTAGTTCTTCGTGTCCGGTTTATGTGATTTTAAAGAAACAATGCTTCACTTTCCGTTTCCAATAACAAAGCTGCCTTACCAACTAACACACAATGGGCTGCCTGGCATAATGCCATCTGAGCGGCCTGATCTTGGGTCATCGGTTTGTTTGTTAAAGCGCAGTATCCATGCACAGTCCTTGAATTCTTAGTAATACCACAAGACCCGTTTATAGAGACTAATAAGGACATTTTTAAATTGCATGAGAATATTATTAGGAGGACTTTACAAAACGTATCTCTAAAACTCATCTCGCATGGTCTTTTTTTTCTGTCTTCCTCAGGCTGCAGATGGACATGCATTCCTTTCTTATTAGGTTAGGAGTTTATATGGGGTGGGAAGTTGAATTTGGCTCCTACTCAGTCATTCAAAGTTAGTCTTTATAGTCCCCAGACTCACCCAGTGCAGCTGCTTTATATGAGTGCTTGTGTAATTATGTACATGTGAATGTGTAAATATGCTAGCAAGTTCACAGCGTGTTTAATGTCTCTCTCTGTCTTTCTCTCTTTCTAAGTCGTTGACTTACCCAGCATATTTGATTAAACCTGGACCTGAGGCATTTGGAGTCGTGTTGTCACCTTCCATGGTCCCTACTTCCACAGCTCACCTATACTCTCATCACTACCACCAAACTCACTACTCCTACATGAGCCCGCCTCACACACACCCTCTGTCCCAGGATGTCCATCACTCCCAGAGCGAGCCTGTAGACTTATCCGTCAGCAAAAGATCCTCCGTTTCATCACCTTCATCGTCTCTGGCATCGTCATCTCCCAGAGCCACTCCCCCGTCCCCTTATGAGAGCTGCAGTCCGGTGTCACGTACTCGCCCCGGCTCTGGCTCCGGCTGTTTAACAGGAAGCACTTCCGGGTCTCAGACAAGGCAGCTGACCCCACCTCTGACACTTCCCATTTCTCCGGTAAGAATAGTGGTGATGCCTTAATGCGCTGTAGTAGTAGCTTGATACTGAATGATTACCATATTCCCATGCAGTGATATTTTCATGGTAATCAAGTGTATACGTGCAAAAAAACATTGTATTTATCTATACAATTTTTGTGTACCTACTATTAAAGTGCAATTCATATGTACAGTGACTTGAGAATTTGCAATAGTCTTTTCCTCCCTATTGTGATGTATATCCGAGTGAAATGGCTTTTGGAATGTAGGGCAGGATTTCAGCCTTCGCTGGGAGTTTGATTGACAGGCGATCTGGCCAATCATAATACAGAGTCCGCCATTTTGTCCGACAAACCACCCAAACAGGAGAGGTAGATTAACATCTGTGGACTTTTGTGTATTGTTGTCTTTCCATGGTTGAGACAACATATCTGTAATGTTCATTCGTGTTTATTTCGTGTTGTAACTTGTAGTAAAGAGGAAGAGTTCACACGCCACTTGAATGGAGGCGATTGTGTTCTCACGGCACACATCATCACTCAGTGAAAAATATATTGCAGAGCAGACACTGACAACAAGCTGATAGACAAGACAGAGCAGGTTACTTTTGATATTAAAATCTCAGCTGTCAAATGTTGTCATTTTTTAAAGTTACTCAAACAATAAATATAATTTTTGGGGCTATTTAATGTGACGGATTGCTGTAGGGCCTCAGTTCTAGTGGTTCAAACATGAATCGACCCCTTTCTGCTAGTTATAGAATGAAATACACATGAATGAACATCAGATGGTATGTTGTCTTAACTGTGGAAAGATGTCAATACACTATTTTCAAGTTCAACTCTACTGGCGTTAAATTTTTAACTTTACTGTCTGTTTTGTTTGTCGAAGAAAATGGCGGATTTGGCGTTATGATTAGTCAGATCATCTGTCAATCAAATTCTCACTAAAAGGTGCTAAAAGGTGCAGGACAAAAAAAAAATCAGAAATGAGTAAAAAACAAGCTTAATGTCCGCACACTGGTGCTGCTCCATAGAAATTCATTTAAGACATGCAATGTTTCGACCAGTAGGTCTTCGTCAGGTACACAACAGATCAGCTAAGGTACAATACTTTATAGATATCAGGTGGACATGCTAATTAGAACAGATTCATCAGATCATTACATCTACTCCCACACCAAGAAAGAGAGAGAGAGAGAAAAAGAAGGAGAGAGAGTAAGAGAGAGAGAGAGAGAGAGAGAGAGAGAGAGAGAGAGCGAAAGGGGAGAACAACCACACAACACTTAAACCCAATAAACATACAAATCAATACAAATGAAATACTAATCCATAAACACTAATCAAAACATTTGAACAATGCTGACAACAGATGAAAACACAAAATTTAATTTTAAATGACTTTAAAATTAAAAAAATATATATTTTTAACAACAGTGCTTCACTGCTTATTAATACTTAAAAAAAACATTTGTTCACCAAATAAAGGTTTTGTGGTGTGACCAACATGCAGAAACATGCATAAAAATAGTTTTGTTACTGTTTTTGAAAGAAGTCACTTATTTTACTTATTAATAATTAAAAATACAGTAAACACAGTAATATTGTAAAATGTCATTACAGTTTAGTTTTTTTCCCGATTTCCGGATTTTTTTTTTATTTTTTAAGTGTAACTTCATTCCCGTGATGGCAAAGAAGAATTTTCAGTGTTCAGTGTCATGTGATTCTTCAGAAATCATTCTGATATGTTTATGCTGATTATTATCAGTGTTGAAAACAGTTTAATATTTCTGTGGAAACTGTAATGCATTTTTCATTATTCTTTGGTAAATAGATACTTTAAAAAATAGCATTTATTTGAAATAGAAATGTTGTACTGTCTCCTTTGGAAGATTTAATGCATCATTGCGAAATAAAAGTATATTTGAACAAAACAGTATATCTTAAAAGGAAATCCCTGTGATGTCTTATCTAAACCTTAGAGACCAACAGACTTTTTTATGTGTTGTAATCCATCTGTTTGTTTTTCTGGTCTATATCTGATGCAGGTTTTGACACCTATTGTTCCAGTACTTTCCATGCTGCAGACGTTACCTGTGCTCTACCCTCCCCCGCTACACCTGTCTCCCTCCATCATGATATCACCCGTCACACCTGAGGATCCTGCTAACCACAAACAGTGTAAGTAGGATTACATTGTGTATCACACACAGGGCTAATGCTTTACAGTAAAGGTACATGAATAATCATTAACTTATCCTTAAATTATTGCTTACTTCAATAAGAACTAATGATTAGTGAAGACATGAGCTAATCATGAATCAGTTGAGTGAGTGCTATCCTTAGCTATGACTGGAGTCTTATGGATTTATGCATGAATAACGGCAGTAACTACTCTACATGTCAGTACATGTTTGATAGCTAATGCATTAAAGGGGTCATCGGATGCAAAATTCACTTTTACATGTTGTTTGAACAATAATGTGTGTTGGCAGTGAGTGTACACATCCACCCTATCCACTTATTTAAATCCCTATAAATAATAACTCCTTTCTCAAATCAAGCCATACTCAGATTCTTGGCTGTGTGACGTCACACAGACCAAGGCCGCTCCCACGATTGTTGATTGACACGGTGGTTTTACCTCAGACCCGCTCTGAGTGAGCTGAGTGAGCTGTAAACTGTCCGCTATTGTTTTGACGCTGGAGCAGGAGCAGACAAGAATGTCTCCTAAGCGACTGAGGTGTTTTGTTGTTGGATGTAAGAATGATCATAGCAGTCAACTTTTACTCCCGACATCTGAGCCGCTGAAGACATAGAGAATTACTTTTGTTTTTAAAGAGAATGCGCCCCTTGATCTTCCTAAATGCGTCTATGTTTGCGCAAATCATTCGTGATCCAGCTTCACCTACAGAAGAAGTGAGTGTAAGCATTTTTATGAATCTTTGCAAATCTCCTTTCCTAATAATGTGCTAGTTAGCAAGTTCCTTGGCTAAATGCGGCTTAAGTTTACAGTCTCAGAGAACCGCTCATCACCCCATGGAAGAGAGGGGCGGGGTGAGCAGTGCTCATTAGCATTTAAAGGGACGTGCACCGAAACGGGTCACTGTGAACAGAGCCGTTTTTGAAGGTGAAAAGGATGTTGTTTTACACTACCACTGAGACATTTTAACCAAAGCATGTTATAGACTTTTCATTAAGACCCTAAAGAAGCATATCAACTTGTGGAAAATGGGCATCCGATGACCCTTTTAATTAACATTTAGGGTAAACTGAATCAAACATTCTCTAAAAGAAGGAATGAGAAATATTTAGGTTTTTTAAAATACAATAATGGCACAATATGTGTTTTTGGCATATTTTAATAAAAAAATCTTACATATTGTGCCTTTAAGTACTTAACAGTGGATTAATTATGATTTGCCCCCTCAAGTCATGACAAAATGATGCTTTAACAAGGCATGAGTTGACGCTTGTGTATGGGTAGTTCATAATGAATTAGTAATGATACGCCTCTTAAATTAAAGTCATGACATAATGTACTTACAAATCAAATCTAAAATACAAATTAGCATGCACTAAAAGTGTCATTCTTATGCAGGAATAAGCGTGAATCCATATGACTCTTGTTGTAGTTAAGGATAGCACTTAATTGATTCATGATTAGCTCATGTCTTCACTAATCACGAGCTCATGTTGAAGTCAGCATTAATTTAGGTATTAGTACATGATTATTTATATTGTAAAGTGATGGGTCACAGCTGTAGTAATAGAGCCTTACATATTTTTGTATGGTTGATTGATTTATCTCCTGTCTCTTGTCTTCAGTCTCTATAATGAAGTCAGAGAATCCCCCAGACAACTATGAGCTCCTGAAGCCAATCAAATCCGAGCCCCACCCTGAACAAGCTCAGGATTCCCACAGCCAGGAAATAACCTCACCCGTCATTACTGTCCCACCAAGTTATGAGTAAGTACTGAACCCTCAAACACACTCATATGCTCAGTTTGTTCTTCATTATATCACCATTTGTTTTCTTTTGTATGATCACAGCTTGTGCATGTACTATAAGAAGTTAATTCAAACATGATATCTTACAAATAAGAACAAGTTGGTTAAATGAGATGAGTTTGTGTATGTGCATGCAGTTGTGCGTTTCTTTGTGAGACAGGTCACAGCTTGTCACTTTAAAGGGTTTTGCCGCATGTTTTACACACATTTTACTCACTGTACATCTGTGCGTCAAAACAGCCCACTGGATTCCATATAGAAACCTGTAATTAGACACAGAAACAAGTGCTACACACATAGTATCTATCTATCTATCTATCTATGTATCTATCTCTTGTCTAGTAGTTCAGTTCTACAAATATGAATGTGTGGTGTAATGCATATATTTCTATATCTGATGTTTCTTGCTGTGGGTAGATAAAATCCCCCAGCATGCATTTCAGAGACAGTGTGGCTCCAAGTATTCTTCTAGCCCTCATGGGGTGGGAGCATATCTGTGCTTGAGCGCATACAAGTGCATGCTTGAGAGTTTGTGTAGACGTTTTTGCAATCTTATTTTGAGCACGTTCACAGTGGATGTGTATGTGCGACGACTTCCAGTGGGCGAAGTATCATCGGTTATGGACAGACTGTGTGACTGAGAGGAAAAAAGGTGGTGAAATACAGAGAAAGGAACCATGTTTATGAGGAAGGGAGGAGAAAGCGCTTGATTGAGAGAGGAAGGGAGGAGGCAGAGGTAGAATGATCATTTTATTTTGGGTGCGGTGGCAAAAAAGTAGCTACTTTTAGGCACAAATGTTAGGAAGTGGGAGAGTACGTGAAATTGTAGACGAAGACTGAAAATATGTAGCTTAAAACAGACAGGGAGGGTAAGGTGTACGGAGAGGTTTAATGGAAACATGAGAAAAAAAAGAAAGAGAGAGAAAAAGGATATATTTAATTACAGGGTGTTTTTAGGCTGGAACTTACAGTAAAAGGTGTTCCTGTTTAATTAAACACATGGGAGTTTTTTCAACTGGATTGTTGTCTGCAAGACGGAAATCTTAAGTTCAGTCATTTAGAAAAGTAACAGCCTTTACGCAACAAGCTGCGCTTTTGGATGTATTATTCATGTTCATAGCACAAACGATGCGGAACGAGTTATTCACTTTAGTTCCTTGTAGTTAAGGCCTAAGTGTGAGCAGTAATAAGGATTCTTGCAGCAAGATGATAGCAAAAGAAAGTGTACTATAAATAAACAAAATCAAATGTGGAGCTAACTAAGGTCATAAATACATATAATTCTCCGGTAACTTAATACAATTGTCTGTCTAGCTTGGCTTTGAGGTGGACTGTATGTTATGGTTCTGACCCCTGGTGGTTAAAGTAAGAGTTGCACTTCAAACGCTCATGTTTCTTTTTGTTATTAACAGGGGAAACACACATTCAGTGATTGTACGTCGAAAGGTGGAGTCTCCAGATCCACTGAAGAAGCGTCGAATTCATCGTTGTGACTTCAATGGCTGCAATAAAGTCTATACCAAAAGCTCCCACCTGAAAGCTCATAGACGCACACATACAGGTAAATAGACTATATTTGCAGACTTTTGTTCATACACTTAATTATTTTGTGACACTTTTTTGCTGGGATGTATTCTGATGTTTTCATCAGGGATCATACAAAATGTATGTTATTTTTTATTTAGTACTGAATAAGATATTTCACACGTTTACATATAGTCCACAAGAGAAAATAATAGTTGAATTGTTTTTTTTGTTTAGTGATAGTTGTTCATGAGTCCCTTGTTTGTCCTGAACAGTT
>JAHKKF010529985.1:0-32081 GCA_019740295.1 Labeo calbasu | reverse complement strand
TCTATCTATCTATCTATCTATCTATCTATCTGTCTGTCTGTCTTATTTATCGTTCACAACTATCTATCTTTGTATTTCAGTTCATTTTATTTTATTTCTACTTCTACTATTAATAATTCTAACCTTAATTCTACTTATGCATTTTAAATCCAAACTTCAGTTTTCAGCATCAGTTCAAATTCAGGAGTTGAATCGTAATTTAAGGCATTCTCAATTCATTTCCGAGTGGCACACAAGCCTGATTGTGGCTTTTGTCTTCTACAGGAGAGCCAGACGTGTTGCCTTATAGCAGATGGTGCTTTGGCTTGTAGATATAGGATGCCAGGTTTTCATTAGATAAACCACCAGCAGGGCTTCTCAGAACCCCTGGCCAGCACCACTTGTGGGTGGTCATCCATCATCTTGCCGTGATGGCTGCCAGAAGGACAACAAATGCCAACGGTGGCCCAGGGGACAGTTTTGCACTCACTCAAGTACATACACAGCTTCTGAGTAGTAACACACCTTTTCACTATATGCACAATTTACACTCACACATTTTTATGAACTCCGACAATAGAAGTTGTAAGAGGAAGAAAAGGCATTTGGCAGCCATCAGTACCTATTATTACTTCACTTTATGAGCGATCAGTATTTTGACACTGCTTTACACACGAATGAACACAATCCGGCGTCAGCTAGTGCTCGCTTCTTCCCTTTAAAGGGCTCTTGCTTCAGGGAGTAACTGATGACTAAAACAGCTCTGGCAGTGCAGGGAGAAACACACATGGATTTAATACTTAACCCATAATCAGGACAATCAGTGTACAACAACATTTGCAAAGTAATCTCCAACCACTTTCGGTCCTGAGTCACCAGCATGCTAACGGCTTCGTCAAGTCGTCGATCGCTAAAAGATCAGTAGGGAGACAAAAGAGGCACCTGACGGGCGCTCGGGGAGACTGCGGTTGAGAAACGTGAAGAACTTTGACACGCAAACATGAGGCTCATTACATGACGAAGCCCTTTCAATGGTGCTGTGTGGCACGTCTGTCTCCCGGCATACTGGGCTGCTGTGGGGGTCGCCTCGCTTGTTAGGAGGGCAATTCTCATTAAAACGTGCTTAACCTTCTGTTTTCACTCCGTTTTACTTGCATACTCTCACTCATTTCCTAACATACTGCCCGAAGTCGCCTGCAGCATTTGGGGGAAAAAACAAGGGAACACAGAGGGAGAAAGTAAAGGAATGTGTTCCATTTCCTGACAAAAGAGACTGACGATCAGGGTTGTGTGGCGGTGGTCTGGCAGATAAAGGAGGAGTGGACTCTGTTGTCCACAGGGCTCAGAACATTCACAGATGTGTTGTTGCTATAGTGAAATAAATTGGTTTTGTACTTTTTTAATGATTTAAAATAAAATGTCCTAACTGAAATCAAAATGTCAAGTTGCTTTGACTTCAAATTTGGTATAATTGGAACGGCTAACTATTTAGATTAGAGATAAAATGTGTAATTTCTGCAGCAATTGGGTTTTGAGTCTCACTGAATGACTTCTGTAAAAATACAAGGTAGTATATTTCTTTAAAAAAAAAATCAAGTCATAAATTTAGTCAAAATTTCTGCTTCATGCTATGACTTAAAATTTGGTACAATTGCAACAGTTAACTATTTTAATTAAAGATGAAATGTGTAATTTCTGCAGCAAATGGCTTTTGAGTCTCATAGAATGACTTCTATGGGCATAGAAGTGTAGTATATTTTCTTTAAATTTATGTTTTCAGTCATACATTTAGTATTTTTTATTAGTAGTCAAGTCATTAACTTAGTCAAAATTTCTGCTTCATACTATAACGTAAAATTTGGTATAATTGTAACAGTGAACTATTTCGATTAAATATGAAATGTGTAATTTCTGCAACAAATGGTTTTTGAGTCTCATAGAATGACTTCTATGGGCATACTAGGGTAGTATATTTTCTTTCAATTTATGTTTTCAGTCATAAATTCTGTATTTTTAAAAAATTTTTAGTAATAGTCAAGTCATAAATGTAGTCAAAATTTTTGCTTAATGCTGTGACTTAAAATTTGGTACAGTTGTAACAGTAAACTATTTAGATTAAAGATGAAATGTGTAATTTCTGGCTTTTGAGTCTCATACAGTGATTTCTATGTTCATACTGTACTGTAAGTGTAGTATATTTCTCTAAATATATAATTTTAGTAATAAATGTAGGATTTTAAAAATATATTTTAAGTAATAGTCAACTCATAAATTTAGTCAAAATGTCTGCTTCATGCTATGACTTAAAATTTGGTACAATTGTAACAGTTAACTATTTTGATTAAAAATTAAATGTGTAATTTCTGCAACAAATGGCTTCCGGTCTCACAGAATGACTTCTATGGTCATACTGTAAGTGTAGTATATTTCTCTAAATGTATAATTTTAGTCATAAATGTAGTATTTTAAAAATATATTTTAAGTAACAGTCAAGTCATAAAATTAGTAAAAACTGTTGTTGCAGAAATTACACATTTCTGCTTTGTGCAGAAATTTTAAACAAATAAATAAATAAACTAGCTTGTTTTCCCCTCCCCATTTGCAACTGGTCAGACAAACCCACAAGCACTAATAGAGTGAAATTTATGGTCGTAAGTTTAGTAATTTTAGTAAAATATATTTCTAAATATAATTTTTTGAATATATTTTACAAAATACTTTTTTTCTCCCTTTTGCAGGTGGTCCTAACTGACTGCTTAAACCTATTTATATTATGTTTTGATGTCTAGCCCAGTCAAGATGCTCAAACAAACAGACTTTAAATCTATTTGGTACCACTAGGGGCATAGAAATTACATACTTCGAAATAAAAAAAAAAGGTTGTACACAAAAACACTTTTAGACACCACACACATACCGGAACACTTGATACATGAACGACGATAACAATAACTCATCCTGACATAACAGATGAAAACATCCAGCTATATGAACATCAACAATACAAATAAAACTATTAGGGTCGGTATTAACCGTAATAGAAATTCATGGAAAAGTTGAATGGGACTGTATGTTTTTCAGTTTAGGCCTGTTATACCAAGCCTGAAACACACACGGACACACACACAGATATGCTTACTTTCTCCCTCCCACACACACTTTGCATTGTCTCTTCCTCTCCCACATCATTTGTCCTTTTTCCCAAACTTTCCTTTTCTCTCTTCACTCATCCTCTGAACTTGATTCTTCTCTTTTCAGAAGGTCATCTGCCTTCCCTTTCATGCTCTCTTTTCTACCGCACAAACTGACTGCATTACTTCTGAACATCTCTTATCTTTCTTCCGCTTTTATCTCATCAGACATTCTTCTGTCAGCTTACTCTGGCTGTGTTAGGACTGCGCAGAGCTTGTCTGCGCTTTACTCTCTAAACACTGCGGTGTGTAAGAGGAAAAGCCAGGTCACTGCCTCACAACCCTCCTGGCTTGAACTCGTTCTGAACTTTATTACCTCTTAATCTGTCACAATCTGCAGTCAGCTCTTCCATTCCCTTTGAGAATGTGCCCCATGGAAGTCTTCGGCAAGAGAGGAAGCCAATAAAACCTAAGTATTTAATTACAACAATCCTAAGCAAACGCTCGAGTGGAAATTGTGGCTTTTCGAATGGCCGAGTAGAGGGATCAGCGATAAAAAATACAAAGCAGATGTCCACGCTTCAAAGCCTGGCCCGATGAAGACATCACTATTTTTTCATCTCCGCTTGTCTGTACAACATTCACAGGGCACGAAAATGTTCAAGCAGGAGCTTGAACTGGTATTAGAGCTGGCCTGCAGATGCTGCACTGAAAACAATTTGCCTCGAATTTGTCTTCCTTCTTTTCGCAGAACTCGCGTCATGCGGCAAGCCTCGCAGACATCGCTTCGCGATCGTATAAAGAATCCGTTCGTACAAATCCTTTTCCCAGGCTGACGCCGTCCTGGAAACAGATGCATGGGATTTCAAGAATTTTCCAGCTTTCATAGCAAAGACATTTTCTTTTTTTGCAATGCACTTACAGTAAGCTCGCATAGACCGTTCAAAAGTAATCTCGTATGACAAATATGCTCTGTGTACGTCTCAAATTGCTGTCGTGATGGCTAAAACAGATCGCGCATGGCCGTAGTTAAAAACATCCCCCGCAGTCGATGCGAGAGGGGTGCTTTGAAAGTAAATATTTTACTGTGACCTTTCAATGGATTTTACAAGCTAGTTAAGGTGTTTTAGAGGGCCTTGGCTGGTTCACACACTTAGTTTCTTCCACAATTACGCAAACAGTCTCTATGGGAGTACGGGAGGCAGTGCAGAGCGCCGCAGTGAAGGTAGTGTAACCTCAGAGTTCACTCTGTAAATGCAAATAACAAAACAAGGGTGTAATAAAAAGCTAGACTCCTCTTCATAAAGAGAGAGTGCAACGCAGAGCACGCTATGGCTGAGGTGGAAGGAAATGATCCAATGACACACAAATGTCAGCTCTAATAACCCTCCAGGGCACCTTTTAGCGGTGGCAGCTTGTTTCTCATGCAAACAAGGCCCCGGTACGTCACTCTCTCTCTCTTCTGCATCATATTTCTTTTTGTATGTCCTCCTTGTCACTTTCTGTGCAGATTTTGGGAGTTGTGCAAGCACTGGGGAGGTCTGATAAATCCCGAAAGAGGCAGTTAGAGAGAGCGCATTGACCGATGTTAGTGGTATTGCAGGCTAAATCTGTGCCTCTGGGTGCACAACCTGAACACCAACCGCAATGCAACAAATCAAAGAGGATCTCTGGTCTCTTATGAGCTTGGGCAAAACCATGCACGCACTGATCCAGAACAGGATTTTGATTTTCCATTCAAAAACATTCCATGGAGTTATCAAAGTATGTGCAACACATACACATGCAAGCACAAATGGTTTTTCAGTCTTTCCAGAGAATGAAGCTTGTGGACATATATATATATTTAATTAATATATATAAAATTGGTATTATAGAAATGTTTTTGGGCAATAGTCATATGTTTAGTATTTTTTGTATTTAAAGTCATTGTAAATAGGTATATATTTATTTATTTATTGCTTTTTTTGGCCACAATCAATATTTGTTATAAATTTAGTGGATGGAATGTTTCTTTATATTATTAGGCATGGTCAATATTATTAAATTTACAATTTTTTGTATTTTAGCGTGTATATATATATATATATATGTGTGTGTGTGTGTGTGTGTGTGTGTGTGTGCATATTTTTGTCATAATCAGTATTTATAAAATTGGTATTTAAAACATATTTTAGGCAATAGTCATATATTTAGTATTTTTTTGCATTTTAAGTCATTGTAAATAGGTATATATTTATTGTTTTTTTGTTGTTGTTTTTTTGGCCACAATCAATATTTGTTAATGTAGCCATTTTAATATCTTAGTCGATAGTAATATATTTAGTATTTTTATATACACTTAGTAAATATTGATAAATATTGCATTTTTGGTATTTTAAGTCATAGTAAAAATATAGTCATATAGTCATAAACACAGTAGTCATATATTTAGTATTCTTTATATTTTAGGCATGGTCAATATTATTACATTCATTATTATATTATTATTATTATTATATTAATTTATAATATTATTTTTATATTATTACTCATTAATTCATATATAAATATATCAATCAATATATAATTATTTTTAAAACTATTTTAACCAGCAACGATTTAGTATTTTTTAAAAATATTTATTTATAGTCAGTAGTCAGGCTGAATTAACATTCCCATGAATTTTGGATCAAGAAGATGAATGATGTGCACAATGAACCTTCTAGAATTGCACATCCACATCCACACATCGTGTGTCTCTAAATTCCCTTTAAGTCTGACAGATATCTCTGTAAAACAAAAGGCCTTTTGAGAAAAACCAGAGCATGTATCCATTTACAAGCACTTTTTTCCACTATCATCACTGACAGAATGCAAGTAGAGACAACTTCTCAGGCCTGCTTAACTTCCAGGAGAAGCTTGCTGCTTCTTTACTGCCAACAGAGATTGGTGATTATGACTAGCTTACTCATGCATTCTCGCTCTTGTCAAAACATTGATAAATGGGTCAAAAGTGTAAAACGGAATCGCCATGGAAATGCTTTAGACTTCAAAGGCAGAAAGTTGGCGGGACATTCTCAGTGTCATGTTCTGATCGGTCTCAGGATATGACTCTTTCCAGAGCCGCTCTGCTCGATGAGGAACTGTGCTTCAAAGTGACATTGCTGTTTATGGTCTCCGGGCTTTCATTGTTGGAAAAGCAACTTTGATACTGTACAATAGACTGTAAAAATATGGACGTAGTGTCAGTGACACACACCCGTAGGTTTCTGAAGAGCATTTTTGAAGCTCTTAGTGGGTGGGAGTCGGCCGTCGCCATCTTGGAACCGCATCACTGCACTCAAGCGGCCATGCCCTAAATTATGCAGAACTTTAAGGCTTAATATAATTTAAACAGATGAGTTATAAAAAAAATTATAGTCTATGGGATTGACACCTTTTTGGAGCCAGTCTCTAGCGGCCAGTCGATGAATTGCAGTTTAAGTCACTTCCGTGTTGGTTTCAATAGAGAGAGCGGGAGGTTGCCGCTTGTACTGTACACATAAGTTTGAGCAGTAAAACAACAGTAAGCTACTCGTCTGAAAGCACAGTTAGGTAAAACATAATATCATATAATATACTAGAAAACGGGTTCCATACATCAAATATTGTTCAGATGTTGTATTTAAAGACACTCGTCAGGTTTTTCAGGCTCTTGTGAGTAGGATTAATTTCTTACGCATCCAACACCTCGTTTACTAATTCCAAAACGTCATAATTTAGACGTAGCAACGGAGGCTTAATGGATAATTAAGTTATTAGAGAGAGAGAGAGAGAGAGAGAGAGAGAGAGAGAGAGAGAGATTGAGATTAAGTGTATGTACCTGAGTCCTGTCCTGTGCGTCTCAAGAGTGTTCGGCCTCTTCTTCAAGAGCACTGGCGTTATTAGTGAGAAATTACATGTACCTTTTAAGTTGCTAAACTATTTTACTGATAAAATCGTCAGAGCAGCGCTAACAACACGTTTCTGTGTGAGTGTGAGTGTGTGTCTGTACTGCGTGTGTGGGTTAGTGATGTTCGATTTTTGAACGAATCGTTTTTGGAGCCGGTTCACAAAATCGAACCGAACTGAACCTTAGTTTGGGGTGGATGACGTAAGACGCACAGCCGAAGTAGCACGTCCGACTAAAAAAGAACCGAATGAGCCGGTTCAATGAACTGTCGACGTTTGCCGATGATTAACGAAGATCCTCGGCCTGATATGCAATCTAAGCTTCTTTAATAACAGACAAAACGTACTGGAAGTATGCTTATAACTGCTTTTATTAAATAGTCCTTCATTACTATTAAAGCATGGAATTTTTTTTACTATGGTTTTTTGTGCATACAAATTATATATAAGGTCAATAAACAAAAAGATAATAAGACTGGTTTACTTTAGACACAAAGAACATATCTGGGTTTGTGGATCAGTGTCTGTAGGTGCGCATTTGAATGTTTCCTTGATATAACATGACAGAAGTGCATATGATATCGTTGATGACTCCAGGAACCGATGAATCGGTTTTTTGAACCGGTTCATTGAGCCGAACTGTCCGAAAAGAACCGGTTCGCGGAAATGAATCGGACTTTGCAGCAGTATACAATGGGTTTGTGAGGGAGAGAGAGCGGGAGAAATAGAGTTTGCTTTCCGTACATAATAAAACGTAAGTTTGTGGCCAAATAATAAATAATTTGGCGTTTTCATCTTATCGTTTACTACATTTATTTGCTTGGTCAGTGTCGTTTTGCACTTTGGTTCTTTTGCTGTTAAGTAATGTAAGGACCTTTGAAATTACATGAAACCATTTGGCGAAGTGATGCATGTAAATCGGTCAAGACCTGCCTGGAACTACTGCAGCCGTGGACTTCAGCCATGTATGGTTTGTTAGGATAGGACAATTATTAAACTATTCTATAACTATTTGAAAATCTGGAATCTGAGGGTTCAAATCAAAATATTCAGAAAATTACCTTTAAAGTTGTCCAAATTAAGTTCTTAGCAATACATATTACTAAAAATTACGTTTTGTTATGGTAGGAAATTTACAAAATATGTTCATGGAACATGATCTTTACTTAATATCCTAATGATTTTTGGCATGAAAGAATTTTTTTTTAATTTTGACCCCTACAGTCATGTATTTTTGGCTATTGCTACAAATATACCCTTGCTACTTAAGACTGGTTTTGTGGTCCAAGGTCACATATAATATAATATCATATCATATCATATCATATCATATCATATAAACACCAATAAGACACCTAATTAAACAAAAAACAAACAAACAGAAAAGATGTAGCTAAATTATTTTATATTTAATAAATGTTGTTTTAATATTTAAATATTATTCTATTGTATAATATGCATATGTATGTATGTATGTATGTATGTGTGTGTGTGTGTAAAACAGCAGCACCACCACCAACAAAACACAATGTTTTATTCATTTTTAATTAACTGTCTGAGTTAAGTAGTTAGTCACTTCTTTAATTTACTCCTCAACACTGCTAGCTGTTGAGGGGAACTGATAACCTATTATTGGAAGGGGTGAATCAGTGTGTGTGTGTGTGTGTTTAGGTTGATGTGGGTGAGTGTTGATAACATGGTATAGCTTTAATTTATAGTTATTTTTCAGCCCAATGGATTTTCAGGCTTCTAGTTTCAACCCTTGCCTTAGGCACAACACAAATAAATTTAAGTTTAAAGGCACACATATACTCATATAAAATGCAGTTAAATTTTCACAAACACAACATATATCCTTTGGCAGGTATATACAACATAAATAACACAGACCTTAAATCTCTAGGGCTTTAACCTTGGCACACACAAGCACATATACCGCAAAAGCACATACTGCATGGTTTATGTACAGGTACACAGATTTCACATCCCCGGGCACAAATGCCTTGCACACATGTACACATAAATTCAAACTAATATACACGCTCTTCTGATGATCACGGTTTTGTTGTATCCATGCTCGCTATAAATCTGACCCAAGAGTGTAATTATGTGAGGTTCTCCCTTTAGATCACTGCAATGTCACTGTGTGTGGGCATGTGCACATGGACTGCAGTTGTGTGTGTGTGTGTTGGCCAGTGTCCATAAGTATAGTGTGTGGGTGCTCGTAAATATATATCTGTTAAGTATCTAACCATAAACATGTTTGTGAAGCTTTTAGTGCTTGCTGGTGATCAGATGGGAAATGATGAAAGAGATGGCCTTTCTTATCTCACTATCTGACCAACAGCACTGTTGTTTTCTTACAGGTCATGCTCCGCAAAAGACCTCTGACAGGAAGCGATTAGGCCGTTGTTTGTACTTCCTGTTTTCGTCTGAGAGGGGTAAGCGCTCTTCACAATGCCCCAATGAACTGATGCACAAAGCCAGAACAAGGCTCAGACATGTTAGGAAGCCGACATAAGCTTTGAAACTGAGATGATAGCATCATCTAAATATGAGCTTTGTCTGTTTGGATGTGTTGCCGTTGTACTGGACTTCCAGACAATGTAGATGGTGATAAGGTGGGGCTGAACTCAAAAAAAAGAAAAAAGAAAAAACTTTCCTGTTGATGCTTTATAGGAGAAACCATTCCATAAATGATATGTAAACAGTGAACTGGAACGCTACATTAACAGGAATTTGATAACAGCACCCTTCAAAGCGCACAGCTGTAAAAACTGCATACAACCAGCTTCAGTTACCTCAACAAATGCCTTTGCTCACCATATACAAACAGCAAGCACTGAAAGACAATCCAAAGTTGAGAACAACTGTTTACTAGCATATGGTAAGAAGATTGATGACCAGCAGTGGATGTTTGCTTATGCTGGAATATCTTGGAATTAACAAAATATGAAAGTTTCAAGACCAGTTCAGGCAGCATGTTTCTTGAGAATTTTGGATAGTCAGTATACATATTACATATACATATATACATATGGTCAGTATACAGTATACTGCATACATACATCAGTATACATTTTAAACAATATTGTTGGTTTGAAAGTAGTTCGGGAAGAAACTAATCATTTCCAAGCAACACAAAGTTCTTGAAGAATTGGCATTTGAGGAAAACAAAAAAAAAAATGAGTGAAGAATCACCCACTTGTTTCTTTCTTGAATGAATTGGCGTTTTGAAAAAAAAAATCAATATCATCAATAACTCCCTTTCTGAATGAATCAGTGTTTTTGAATTAATCTTAGTCAATGATTGATTGACTCACTCAAAAAGAGGCTGCATCCAAAAACTTGAAAATGCTGCTTTCGGAGGACACATTTTAAGGTAGGAAGGCACATTTGAATCCAATGTTAGCTTCACTTTCTGCCTCCTGAGATACCTTCATCTGGTCGATTTTTGAAGGCAGCACAGATGTATCCTTCGCTGCCTTTGATATCCCACAATCCTGTGCGTTCCATTCTGTGATGGTTGAGCAAAAAAACAAAGATGGCATCTGAAAGATGTGTTTGGTGGTGAGTCTGTGTAAATGTATGTTTCTGACTAACTTTTTGCACTTTTAATGTTATTTCTAGCGAGAAATTAGTATTACAGTAATTAAATATTCGCTTAGTTTTCACCAAAGCTTGTTTTATTTTGTTGTAGATCATTAAACCGTTACGCTGCCTCAGAAACATGTCCGAAATAAGTTTCATGAGGTGCCTTCGTGCACAATCACTGCCTGCGAATTCATTGCCAGATAGGGCAGAGACGCAACAAGTCAGCTGTCTAGATTTTCGGATGCAGCCAGAAAGTCATGCGTTTCATTTCTGAATAATTCCACTTTCTGAACAAATCAGCTGAGCAAATGAGTCAATGAGTCACTGACTGAATCATTCGCTGGCTGAATCTTATACTTCCCTACTATATAGTGGCGAAAACAGTATGTGACGAAAGAAGTATGCCCGAATTCACAGTACTCATAGGCCAAAAAGAGTAGGCAAAAGTTCCCGGATGAGCTGCTGTTTTTGAAGTGTGCATATGATGGACACTTTACTATCCCATGAAGCCACGGGAAAGGATTTATGAATGACCGTGATGTGACGTAACAGAAGCTGGCAGGTCACATGATAATGGCGAATAAGTTACGTCCAGATTACATCCACATTATATAGAACGTACTCATTTTGTGGTTGTAAAGTAATTTCTTATTCAAAAAAGTACTTACTTAAGAGAATAAGCGTTTACAGATGGAGGCAGTCACTTGTTTCTTTCCTGAATGAATTGGTGTTTTGAAAAAATCATTTGAATTAATGTCTCAATAACTCCCTTATAGTCACAGCCACTTACTCTTTTTCTGAATGAATCAGCATTTTTGTATGAATCTTTTTAGTCAATGACTGATTGACCCACTCACTTAAAAAGGCAGTCACATGTTTCATTTCTGAATTAATCCACTTTCAAAAGCAGTTGAGCGAATGATTCAAGTCACTTATAAGACAGTGGCTGCATCCATCGCATACTTATACTTAACAGTATGTGACGAAAGACGTATGTCCAAATTTAGAGTACTCATAAACGAGTAGGCAAGAGTACACGGATGACCTACTGCTTCCTGCATGATTCTGAAGTGTTCATATGATGGACACTTTACTACACATTTACACTATATGGAGCATACTCATTTTGCAGTTGTAAAGTAATTACTTATTCAAAAAAGTACCTATACTTAAGAGAGAATGCGATTACGGATGCAGCCAGTCACTTGTTTCTTTCCTGAATGAATCAGTGTAGTTAAACGAATCACTTAAATGAATCATTGAAAGATTCACTCATAAAGACAGTCACTGGCCGCCAGCTACTGGTGTAACTATGTGACCTGCATGAAAAATAATTGAAAATCCCCACCACTTATGCACATAGATAAATACTAAACTACAAATAAATAAATATACTGTCTGGAACAGTGTAATACTTTGCCACATTGCTGGATACATAATAAAGACATAAAAGTGGAGTTTCGGGATGTGGAAAGATGTCATAAAAATTATCACAGGAGTGAGTGCTGTGATTGACAGGATTATATGCTTCTCCTAAATTTCATTTAGAATTCCATTTGGCATGGATCAGTTTCTCTTTCTCTTCCGATCCTCTTTTCTCACTGTATTTCTCTAACACTTACAAAGAACCTCCATGTCCCCCTCCTCTCTGCGCTTTCAGCATTGCCCTCAGACATGGCAGCATTTCATCAGCAAAGCAGAGGGGAAGAGCTGAAGGGTGTCTCCCTGTCTGAGAATACTGATGTGATCACCGATCATGATCACTGCAGTCAGGCTGAGCCTGTAAGGTCCGTAATCAGGATCCAGAGTCCTGAACCCCAAGCCATCTCACTGACCACCTCTCTACACTTTCTGAACCAGACAAGTGTACGTTTTTGACTACTTCTGAGGAACTAATGTGTGTTGTCAATATGCGTGATACAAAATAATAGGTGTTCTTAGACTTATAAGGTAAATGTTTCTTTCTGGCAGGGTTAACAACTTACTGACTCACCGAATCATTTCTTTAAAGTGGTTCATTGAAGTTTTCTGTTGAGAATAAACATTTCGCAGAGGTGGAAATGAGTCAGGCGAGCAATATTGGTCTTTTCAGCAGACATATGTGGTCCTGTTTTCAGATGACTTCTGTGGGGGGTTGAAAATACCTAATCAGGCCATTTTACCGAGTGTTGTCATTCAGCAGCTGACGGAAACTGTCCAGCTGGGGTCAAGAGCGCCAAAGCACAAGTTCTGTCTGTCAGAGGCTACTTACTGAGAAACTCATTAAGGCCATATGTGACACCACTTCCTGGACAACAAATAAATCCGTCATGCAGACAGAATTTTGAATCTGAGATGTCGGAGGTTTTAGTACTTGCTATGAATATGGTGTGATTTCCTATAGACTAGGGGAAAATATATTAGAGGGATGGGATCAAGTATTTGATGACAGGAAAATGAAAATCCTGTCATCATTTGCACACAAGAGAACATGTTTTATAGCTGAAATGACCACTAGTGGCAATACAACACCAACAACTTTTCTTTCTTTTCAAAGAAATTATGATAACAAGGCCAGATTATCTATCAGTGAAGATTTATTTTATTTAACATTTTTTTCTTTCTTCAGTTGAAAAGAAATTGGTTTTTGAGGAATCTATCTAGCGAGCAATCTATCTAGAATCAATCTAGTGAATGATTGGTCTTTTTGTTACAAATAAATAAATAAATAAAAATGTATACACTTTTTAACCACAAATGCTTGTCATGCACTAGCTCTGCGATGCGCATCTAAGATTTCTTGCATTACGTAATTACGTTGGAAAGGTCACGTGTGGTTAGTACTTCATCTGTGTACTTCAGTTCAAAAAGGTAGGGTAGGGCGAAAAAACATCTCACTTTCTCCTCCAACTTCAAAATTTTCCGACATCAATGTTTTGTACCTTTTTTTGTTAAGGCCGTTTGACCTCCTTTGCACGTTCGCTTTGTGAACACTGGGTCGGTACTTCCGCCTATGTCACGTGTGATCTTTTCAATGCATTTGTGGTTAAAAAGTATTTAATTAATTTATTTTTCTTAGAAAATGACAGATCGATTCGCTAGATAAGACCTTATTCCTCAGCTGGGATCATGTGGAGCCCTTTGAAGCTGCATTGAAACTGCAATTAGGTCCTTCAACCTGTTAATCCCCATAGAAGTCCATTATATGGAGAAAAATCCTGGAATGTTTTCCAGGCATGTTTTTTTCCACTGAGCATGACCAAAAACACTGAGACATTTTTCAAAATGGCCTCTTTTGTGTTGTGATGAAGTAAATGATGACAGAATTTTTATTTTTGGGTTAACTGTTCCTTTAAATGTCCTAGGTCCATCATAGTACATATCTCCCTCCCTAATAAAAAAAAAAAAAAAAGTAATAGATTTAAAAAGCATTTATTTTATACTAATTATAGTTCAAGTCTATTAACATAATTACTGACATATCGCTCAAGACTTACTTATATAAAAATTGTAATTAGACTTTATTTAGAGGACTACTTGAGCCTAAAGTAAGCCTAAAATATGTTTTAATGTCACTATTGATCAAGATTGTAGGATATTTAAATAATATCAGTCTCTAAATGCAAAACATTTAAAGTGTACCTAAAGTATACTTGCAATAGTTCTACTCTAGCACAATTAAATATACTTCAGTATATCTTTAGTTGGACTTCGGCAGTATTTCCACACAACTAAAGTGCATTAAGTACAAAATTAGTACAATTGCAGGGTATTTTTTTATTAAGTGCATATGTAAATGTATTTGTAGTCATCTCCATATTTCAACAACCCCAGTAAATTCCATGTTGAGATTGTGATCTTGCACTGCATTTAATGCATGTGAAATCAGAGGTTATAATCACATAATAATTTCACTTGTTGTTTCTCTGCAACAAAATGAAGCAGAAAGGCAACTAGCCAAGCATTCTGAGGGTTAGGTCTGATTGATCCACTTGTGGAAAAACCTAATCACTCCTGCTACAAGTGACCCCATGCCAAGCAGTTAAACAAGACTAACAAACCTTCAGACTTATCAAAAGCGTAAAATTCTGTTTAGATTCCTTCAGGCACAAAACAGAAGAGTTTGAACAAGTCCGGCATTTGACCTTGCGTCTCAGATCAACGTCACGACATGTGACCCAAACCCGAGGTGCTCTGAAAATGGACTGTTTGTCTTTACAGAGAAGTCATGAAGAGGTCTCCAACAGATTTTCGGCACTACAGCTCTAGGTCACCCATAACCAGGAGACCTTTCAAAACACACAAACACACTGCTGCTACAGGAATGGAATGTTCCAAACATGGAGTTCAGGAGGGATGAGCTGCTTCACAGACAGAGATGATATGGATGATGGCAAAACTGAATAAACTGTGGTGGGTGACCTAGCGGTTTCACCCGTACTGACCCGTTTAAATGTTCCAGGCAGTCTCGGTGGATTTCCATCCGCATAATGATCTCATGTTACTGCTCTCATCACAAAATCCACATCAGAAGTCTGATTTTCTGCAGTGTAATGTAATTTTAATGTATGCAATTTTAAACAAATGTAAGTTTAAGTTTAATTTTGGATCAGTGATAAACTAGATGACAGTAACTGAGTTTTACAATAACATGAATCTGGAAACATCAGCAAACTTTTATATTTCTGTGCTAATAACAGGGAGAATATGCAGAATTCGGTGGAATGAATTCAAGTTCAAGTTCACGCTGGAGCTTGGCTTGACTACTATTAAAAAAAGATCAGTTTATGTTTTTGAAAGAAGTCACATATGCTCACAAAAGCTTTATGTATTTTAACAAAAATACAGTTAAAACAGTATACTGAGAGATATTACTGCAATTTAAAATAATGTCCATTTAAAAAAATAAATCAATTTTAAAACAATTTATTCCTGCAAATTGCGGTCCTCAAGGAACATTTCTATTTATTATTTATGTTAAAAACATAATATTTTAATATTAATTTGATATTTAATATTTTTGTGGAAACCTTTCCACATTTTTTCGATTCTTTAATGTATAGAAAACCATTTTCTAAAACCAATTTAATACATTTTTGCTGAATATAAGAAAATTATGCCATTGACTGTTTTTTATGAGAGTAGAATCCAAATTATGAACTCATTCACAACGTAACAAAAGAGGAAAACAGGGGAAGATAAAAGGGGAAAAAAAAGTGTTTTAATGAAGCCTTAATGTCTAACATTGCACCCATTTCACTACAACACACACACACTCACATGAAATATAGGACTACGATGCATTATTAATACGTTTTTTGTTTTTCAGGCTTGTTTTTCTTGCTCAGACCTCTAAAAACTAAATTGATTTAAGTTGGATTGACCCCAAAACAATTTCATTTTTGCTCTCTGACTGAGCAAGTCCTAATTGCTAGCTGAATCATTTTAAAATTTGTCAAAATATAAATAAACATACCACATCTGTCTTTTTCTGTTGAATGACAGGTGTTGAATTCATGGAGGTCTGCAGAACTTTTTGTGGATTCCAGATTCTATGCAGGCTTAGTCACAGCCACTGGCCCTTATATAGATGGTAAGGCTCATTCTGGTTGACTACCTACTGTATGTGTATATACGTCTGCAGGGTTTGAATGCTAAAAAAAACATAATCTGTTTTTTTGGAGGTGGAGTTCCACATCAACAAATTTCAATTGGATTGTGGCAGGGATATCAGCTAAGGTGCTGGCACTCAAGTCGGGCTTGAGTTTGTGTGTGTGTCTGCGAACATCACTATCCTGCCTCCACCATGTTGAAATGACTCTATGACTCTGAAAAATAAACGCAGACAGGGGTGGGATGACATGAGCTGTCAGTGCACCTCCAGGCCCCTCCCCTCTGCCCCGCCCGGGCCGTGTGAAAGAGCTTCATCTCAACAGTGGCCCCATTGTCTGGGGGCCCCGGAATTCACCCACTCTTCTGTACATTCGAATGTGACCTGCATCTCAACACTTCACCCGCTGCAGAGAATTCCTTACCTGCTTTTACTGTTAGAGGAGAACATCTTGAAAAAATCCACTCCCTTTATCCAGATGAATAGAGAGTAGATTTCAGCAAGAAAGGCCAGACGGTTAAAACGAATACAATGAGACTGGAAACTTCAAACTTTAAAAAGGACACATATATATGACTATTTCAAGTCTGCTTTATCCAAGTCTTCTGAAACTATATGATTAACTTTGTGTGATGAACAATAAAAGTAATTTAAAGGAGAAGTTCACTTCCAGAACAAAAATATACGGATAATGTACTCAACCCTTGTCATACAAGATGTTTATGTTTTTCTTTCTTCAGTCATAAAGAAATGATGTTTTCTTCTCAATATAGTGGACTTCAATGGTGCCAGCGAGTTTGAACTTCCAAAATGCAGTTTAATTGCAGCTTCAAAGGGCTCTAAACGATCCCAGCCGAGGAAGAATGGGTCTTATCAAGAGAAACGATCGGTTATTTTAACCTTAAATGCTCGTCTTGTCTAGCTCTGCGATATGCATGCGTAGTATGTGCACCTCCCATTTCATTTTCTCCCATTTCTATTTTCTTATCGGAAAATAACCGATAAGACCCTTCTTCCTTGGCTGGGATCATTTAGAGCCCTTTGAATCTGCATTTAAACAGCATTTTGGAAGTTCAAACTCACGGGCACCATAGAAGTCCACTATATGGAGTACATTCCTGAAATGTTTTCCTCAAGAAACATAATTTCTTTACGACTGAAGAAAGACATGAACATCCTAAATGACAAGGGGGTGAGTAAATTATCTGTAAATTTTTGTTCTGGAAGTGAACTTCTCCTTTAAGTCATTAGATTATTAAAAAAAAAAAATTATATCTAAATTTGCATATAAGATTCAAGAGCTACTACAAGTTGAGCTACTACAAGTTATAGACTTATTAGACTATACTTTGTAACGCAGTGTCTATTTACACTAAGAGCAAATAGCCCGACTTGTTGGCAGAGGCTATTTACAGTAACTCCACCCACCAACCTGTGGTTGGGCTAGAAAACAGAAGATGGCAGCCAAACAGTAGCTCCAGTGGAGTAAACGGTAGGTTAAAGCACATAGCATAAGCTTTTTGACGCAACTGACCCTTTTTTTTTAAACTATTTTTTTTTATGCGATCTGAAGTTTGAATCTGCCTTTTGATGAACTCGTTCTTCTCCTTTTTGACATCTCATATCATATCGGAAAGGCATTTATTTTCAATAAAAATCAAGGAAATAATCAAAAGCGTTGGGTAGGTGTAGGGAGGGCTTTATTGTCCCTATAAGGCGGCATCCATTTAATATTTTTTTAATAAAACATGATCATTTACACTCAAAACATTATTTTTGCATACTGCTTTGTAGTCTACTACAACACTGAGGTGTAGATTTGCCAATATTTGCAATATGTAGTATAAATAGCAGAAAGTTCTTAGCATAGAGTAAACAGAATATATCGCTATTTGCACTTAGTGTAAATAGCATCTGTCGTTAAGAAAATATGCTATTTTCACTTAGCGTAAATAGCATCTTATCGACTTATATTATTACTTGAAATTAGAAACATATTTCCCTTTCCTTTCCCTATTAATTGCTGAGGTAATTGAGTCCATGGGTTGAACTTAAGAATCAAATCAGCCTGATATTTGAACAAATTCTTTAAACTGTGAACCAGATCAAACAATTAATTGAAAAGAAAATGCTGTCATGAAAATGCCAAGGAGATAATGACATTTACACAAAGAAAATACTACTGTATGCTTCATAAGATTTGGAATACAAAACACAAGTCATGTGTCCTTTTATGATACTTTATGGTGCTTTTTTTGTCATTTTGGAGCTTCACAGCATCGTAATTCATGTTCATCAATTAAAAAGTGTGACTAGTAATTTTTTGGGTGAACTATTTCTTTAAATTCTGTGTAAGCAATATTAAATGTGTTCTGAATTGATCACACCACAGAAAAATGTGTTGTTAAACACCCAGCAAAATTTGAATGATAAAAAACAGCAAGTAAATAAAACAAGTAATCAAAATCTTGAAAAAGTAAGTAGTATTCTTTGCTCTCTCAAAGGCTGGGGGCGTGTCCGCTGTCAGCACTCAAACCACGCCCACTCGAGACATGATTTCAGACACGCCCACACAATCCTAAAGACAAAAGTGTGGAAAACTGTTTAACTCCACAATTCAATACTATCGTTCACAGTCTTTGTAACATCTTTTCAGCAATACATTTATAATGTTTTTAGAAACTATTCTCTGTTCCTGCCTTTACATGGACAATATTTCAACTGATCATTGAGTGACCGGTTAGACTGCTGTCAGTATCGACAAGCCATTTCTCCTGTCACCAGATTCATTCTGTTACCGCTTGACATCATGATGTGAGACTGTGTTTACAGGTGTGTGTGTGAGCTTGTGCAGGAGAACAGCTTTAGATCAATCACTACTCAGCAGGCATTAGCTGTTATTGGTGTCAGAGCAGCAAGGTTAATGTCAGTGGCAAAGGCCTCGCTCTCAAAACCAGACTCTCGACAAGCTGATCAATACGATCTCTGTCACCTTGGAGCATCTCTCTCTCTTTCCCCTTTGTCTTTTTTTATCATTTCCATTTCTCCTTTAACTCTCTCTTTTGTGTTTCCTTCCAGACACTTTCCTCTTTTAGATTTAAATCTGACAATAAAGACAAATTAGATTTTTTTCCACGACAGCAATGCAATTAAATCAAGAGCATATTGAAGCATTTGCCTCAATACCAAAGTATCTAGACTAAGCACTCCATATTAATTTACCACTATACATTTAGTAAGACAATTTCCCCCCTGGGTTCTTTCACATTGTCACTCAATCCTCTTTGTTCCTTCTATCACCTCTTATTGTTTTCTCTCAGTAATGTCTAACAGATTGACGGTGTTGTCTTTGCCAAATCCGATCCTCTGTGACAGTGTTCTCTAACCCTTTTTTATCCTTGGTACCCCCACAGTTGTAAAGCTCAAGTGACAACAAACCTGAAACGTACTCATATTATACTAGATATTATTTAGCATCCATCAAAACATACTGACAAGTCTTACACGATCTGTATAGATTCTATCCTGTAAGTTTAATAGGTTTTTAAGCAAAGCAAAATCTAAATCTGGTTGGGAATCACTGCATTATGACATCCTGAAGTAAACCGATTCAGACGATTTGGTTTGTGTGTCTTACTTTGTCTAAATATTTGACGTCTGATCCTGCCATAAATTCAAGACAAATGTTTTGAGACACTAATATCTGTTTAAAATATGACAGCTACTCCACAAATGTATGTGTTATTTGAAACAGTATTCTTCTGCTGCTAAAAATATGTTATAAAAATCTGTCGTTCGTTTATTAATTCAGTACTGTAAAATAAAAATGTGTTCAAAAAAATAATATTTGTGACCGTTTTCAAAGATGACCTAAAAATCTCTCATTACCATGATTACGCGGTGTGTTAATATGTTCTCTGGATAGTTTTGTGCTTCTTGCAAATCGAAATTACTGAAGACGGAGCGGTTCAGAGCTTCAGAAACGAGGCTTACGGGAACCTTTTCCAGCTTGTAAGAACATCTGTTCCAGTTACAGGAGGCAGGAGAGTTTGAGCGCTGGGCTCACCATCATAGACGGGTTACGTAAGAAAAGTGCGAAAAGAAAAGAGACAGAAAGCGAGGTAGACGAAACCCCTCAGCAACAACAGACTACTGATTATCCTACACCTCCACATCAAAGACCAGCAGATGGAGAAAGAGAGAAAGCGAGATGAAGAAGAACAGAAGGAAGAGATTATTGGCCCTCTTTACACCTGGTATTAACATCTGTCCTGAGATGGTCCCATCACAGCGGTCAAGTGGTCAATCGAGACCAAAGAGGTCTGTAATACTCTTGGCATTCGTTGCTGACCACCTCAAAATACAATCATTGTCCATGGACATGGGGAAAAACATTCATTTATTACAAGCTTTTAAGAGCCCTCCAAACAAAGAATGGTGCATTAATAAACATCTATAATAACATGAATACCACTGCTTGCAAATGTTTTTCAGCATGGCTAATTTAGAATAGAGAAAGACGCTTTTAATAGTTGTTTTTTCTTTGCTGTCCTTTTTTTTTTTTTTTTAAAGGACAGTGCAAGGGTAGACAGGAAACACTGGGGGAAATGAGAGGGGAATAGGGACGGGAAAGGACCTCGAGCCAAGACTTGCCCGAAGTGCTGCAGTGTATGTCAGCAAGCTTGCCCGCGAGGCTATGACTCAGACAGAAAAGCTTTTTGCTGCCAACTAAAGACATCATTGTTTATACCAGGTATTTACATTAAGTCTAAATGGACTTCCTGTGACTGGATTTTTGTGTCTGGATTCTGAAGGGATGGTCCTTAATTTCATAATAACATACAACACTTTCTGATAATTTGTCATTAGCATTGTTTTAAAATATGACGCCAAATGGATTAATGCCTGAAACAATGCCATTTAAAATAACAAAACACACTATAGACCAATTCGGTGTTTGCAAACAGTGATGACATTTTTTTGTGGGCAGATCCTGTCTGGTGGCAGAAAGTGGCAGTCTACGGAAACCATGGAATATTCTCGACTATTTGTGACCACAAAACCAGTCTTAAGTAGCACGGGTATATTTTTAGCAATAGTCAAAAATACATTGTATGGGTCAAAATTATCGATTTTTCTTTTATGCCAAAAATCATTAGAATATAAAGTAAAGATCATGTTCCATTAAGATATTTTGTAAATTTCCTACCATAAATATATCACAACTTTATTTTTGATTAGTAATATGCATTGCTAAGAACTTCATTTGGACAACTTTAAAGACGATTTTCTCAGTATTCTGATTTTTTTTGCACCCTCAGATTCCAGATTTTCAAATAGTTGTATCTCGGCCAAATATTGTCCTTTCCTAACAAACCATACATCAATGGAAAGCTAATTTATTATGTATAATGCTCCAGGCTCACATATCTTACAATTCATTTCTCATTCAATCTCATTTGAGTTTTTATCCCACATTTTTGGCTTTTTTCCCCTCAGAATGGACAAACTCACTATTGTTGAGTTATATCCAGTTATAAAGTCCAAAATACGAGGTATTAACTTGCATTTGTGAGAAAACAAGTCAGAATTGTGAGATAAAATAGGTATATGTAAAATGTTTAGGTTTAAATAGTATTTCATGCTATAACTATAGGGCTAATATAATATATTCCCTATTAGCCGCATATGTGAATATTATGTAGATCTATAGTTTAAATCAAATTTATGCTTTAAAAGTAGCAGGTTTCATCCATTAGTCTGTTTAAACGTCTGCGTTTAGCTTCAAATGGCATCTTTGACCACAGTATTGTACACACATAAATTAAAAACTGAAGCGTTCCACAGTTAAAAAAAAAAATAATAAAGTCAAATAAAATAATTAATTTAATTAATTAAATGAAAAATATTTGTTCCCTCAAATGTAGTCTTTATTTATTTTAATTTAATGTAACTTTACTGTACTTTACTTTACTGACCACTTGTGACCAGATTACCTGAGACGGATGTTGGAAATGTAAGTTTTGTCCTGTCATCATTTACTCACCCTCCTGTCATTCCAAGAATTTTTTTTCTTCTGCTGAACACCTAAGAAGAAATTTTGAAGAATGCTGGTAACTAAACAGTTTGGATTCCTATTGTCTTCCATTATAATTCTTGTCCATACAGTCAAAATCAGTGGGAGCCACACTGTTTACAGTAGTTCAACATTCTTCAAAATATCTTTTTCTGTGTTTAGTTTAAGAAAGCCACACAAGTCTGAAGTGAGATGAGGGTAAGTAAATGATGACAGAATTTTCAATTTTGGTTGGACTGTCCCCTTTATTACCAGGTTTAAACATGGTCATTGTTGATGTGAGGGGGAATGACAAAAAAAAGGATATATGTAAAGGAAAGAGAAGGTACACTCTTAAAAATAAAGGTTCTTTATTGGCATCAATGGTTCTACGAAGAACCTTGAACATCCATGGAATCTTTTAAATGCAGAAAAGGTTTTTCGAAAATGTTCTTCTAAATTTTTCACTGAAAGGTTCTTTGGGGAACCAAAAATGTTCTTTCTATGGCATCACTGCAGAAACACCCTTTTGGAACCTATATTTTTAAAAGTGTAAATGGCTACAGAGAAGGCAAGAGGGATTTTATAATACAGGAAATACAAGAAAAAAAGCAAGAGCGCTAGGAAACGGAGTGAGGGAGAATGTGCTGATACAAGAAGAGCCCTGAAGTGCAGTGAAATTCCAAAATTGAGATGTAGTCAGAGAAATGCCCCAAAACTGTGTTTTGCCCAGGGGCAAAAAAACCAAATGGATTATTTCCCCAGGAAGCTTCAGCACGGTGTCTGTACACAGCCTAAGCCTGTCCTGACAGATGCCTGCGCAAGACTCTATCTCTCTTTCTACCTCTACCGCTTTTCCTTCTGCATCTTCCTGTGTTTCTCTTTCTCTCTCTCTCTCTCTCTCTGAGTCTCCTTCTCACCCTCCTCCTCTCCTCAGAGGCCTGGCTGACTTGGGAGCGTATGTCTTCATTAAGACAGCTGTCAGGTCTAGCAAGTGGAAGGGTAGAAAAAAGAAAGAAGGAGAACTTCAAAGGCCTGTGAGCTGTGTCCCAGAGGATCATGCACTGAGCAGGGGCTGGGTGAGCACAGTCTGTCTCCTACTAAAAATCTCACTTTACCCACATGCTACTGTTTGTTCTGCTCGGTTCTGTCTAGTCTGACACAAACGTCTTCAACAAGCTCATCTCAGGAAATAATAAGCCCAGGAGATCAAACGCATCGATCTCTGGCAGCTAATCACTAAAGCTCATGTTTTAGAGCTGTAACAAATAATTAGACATGAAGAGAAACTGACAGTTCTTTGTACAGCACGCTTCATTCCTTCACAGCAGCAGCCATCTTAAACTTAAGTGAGGACTTAGCTTAGGAATTCATTAAATGATGTAAATAACTTGCTAATGAAAATTATCGTAATAATAATCATAATATCTATCTGTGATGTTTAAATTAATATTTAAAATGTTCGAATTTTGTCACCTTCGGCAATTAAAACTGACCATGTGTAAGGCACAGTGACCCAAACAACGTCATGCCAATGCATGTTTGTTTCAGAAATGCCCTGGAAAGTGAACTGAACCTGGTGTTGAAAGGTGGAAAACAAAAGACCCGGAGACATCTTTGGCCTCTTGGCAATGTCAGCAAACACTCCAGCGAGCACCCGACATCAAACACACACATCCTGGGGCTCGGACAGGTAATCTGTCTTCCCTGGACCTTCAAAGGGTCCGGTCAGGAAGCCCTGCCGTCCTGCCGCCTAGAGAGGCACATTGGAGGCCGGGTATACAAACTGAAAGGCAGAGAGATGGATGTGAGGATTTTTTGCAGAGGCCCGCAGTGCTGGAACTGGTCCGAATGGTAGAACTGGGGGTTCAATTAGTATCAGATGACATTGGCTGGTGGTGACAGGTAGGGTTAACCAGACTGGGTATTAGGGCTGAAAGAGGGAACAGGGAGCACTCATCAAGGTCAAAAATGTCTGTGTGCATCATCCTGCTTTATAGAAGTGTGAAATTACTGATGTCTAAAGAGCTGGATAGTCAAAAGCGAGAGCCACCCATATGGGCTATGTACTGTATATGGGCCATTCTACAGAATTGCTCCAAATTGCGCTCCCACAACCAAAAACACATTTTAAAAGCATTTAAGTATTCAAATCTTAGATGTTTACTAAGATCATTTTACTATCTATTTATCAGTAAGCGTAATATATATAAAATCATTATTTGGTGGGTACTTGCAATTGGGAGGTGGCTGTCCTGAACCCTAACCCCTAAATTTCAACTTATGAAAATGAAATTTAAACATTTTTTGTATTTTATTCCGCTGATGTTTTTAAAAATATCTTTTAGATTTATTTTTAAAAAGTGAAGCTTAAAAACAAATGTGTCCCACATTTTCATGTCACTACCAAAACAGTGTATGTTTTAGTCCATTAGCTGTGACTGATTTTAACTACACCCCTACATTTATGATCAGGAAATATTTATGTTTATATTTATATTCACTCTCTCTCATAGCTACATGGTGAGTAGAAAGACCCCATCACTTTGAGGTAAATGTGTTCAAAATTATGAAAAATCTGTGTGTAACTTCACTTAAAGAACGTCACTACCAAACACCTTTTCTTTTGGGGGTATCTTCCCATAACATTTAGTTTTTATATGTGTACAACTGTTCATAACTGTGCTAGGTAACCATGTGCTGATTAGCATCTTTAAGCTAGGTTCAAAAGTATCTAAAATTGTCACTACCGAAAATATCACGACCAAAACATTTGGTATCTTAGTTTTTTGGGTGTTATCTGATAAAGTTGTCACTACCATAACAGGCACGACTGAAACATGTCATTATTGTGGGAACACATAATCCTTTATTTGGGGGAAATAAGCACCATTTTTGTACAGTTAAGCAAACTTTGTATTTTAGTATGTTTTAGTAGTGTTTTAGCATGTGGTCACTACCAAAACATTATTGTCACTACCGAAAATGTGCTGTCACGACCCAAACATGGGATGTTTTTTATAAGGTGTTATGATAGCTGTTATGTTATGATAGTGATTGGTTCAATGTATATTCAAACTAATCAATCCTTAAATTTGAAATCCGTATGATGAACTTTTTGCCTTTTACAAAGAAAATTTGGATTCAAAATACAACAGATCTCACAAATCACACTTGAAATATTGTTGAAATTGCGATTGTTATTGATTTACCTCTAAAATATATATTTTAGATATATATTTATGTTATACATTACAAATATAAAAATATATATTTACAAGGAAGATGTAAGCAAAATCTCAATAGGTCAATATAATCCTTCTTATTAAATTATGTGTTTCAGTAGTGACAAATTTGGGAGAGGATGAGAATTAACTGGAAAATTACTAGAAATGTGTACCTTGGATATTACACAATTTGCATGCACACACAATTTGTGGGAAAATACATTTTTTCAAGATGTTTCTCAACTTTGAACCAATGCTGTAGAATGGCCCTAATATGCAGCTTATTAATAATTAGAAAGATAGTTGTTAAAGTTGATGTGCTGTAGAATCTGATGGCCATACAAAGAAACAGATTTCTTTTTCAGACACCTTGGTGTAATCAGTCTGTTGCTGAAGAGCATCTTTTGTCTAAGCAGTATGTCATGCATAAGGATTGGATGCGTTCTCCATAATAGCATGCAGTTTGGAGAGAATCTCCTCTTTGCTGTTATCTCTGCAGACTCAGACCAAAGCTTCCTTCCTTTCGCCAGCTTAGTCCATTCCTATACAGAGCCACTTTGGCCGTCCAGCATTGTCATAATACCTGCAGCCAAAAGTGCCACATATAGTTTTCATAACAGTGAAAGCTGAGTCCAGGGCACTCATGCTAATTCAACTGTTTAGAAGCATCACAATGCTCCCAGGCGTCAAAGACAAGTGTGTGCGTTCTCTAAGAAGCATGAAATCAATTGCACACTACCTTTTAGCACTCTTGCACCGCCGTGGGAAAACAACACATGCGGAGGTCTACGCAATTATGCTATTTACTTTCACAATTTGCTTTCAACAGACAGGAGCATGATTGCCATGAGAGCTTTTTACAACTTCACCGATCAGTCATAAAAGGGTTTCAAGCATCCAGTATGACCCTTTGGTGAGGACCAAGGCTATTTGACATCAGAGTTCAGTTTGCTTGATTACTGCAAGAGATGTTTTTCAAAACTTTAAGTGCATACCAAGGAAAAGCACTTGAATATTGTGGTCTGGACTAAGGTTCAGGTGCACTCCAGAACGTTCACAATTAGTGTGAGGGCAATCTAGAAACACTAATGATAACATTGTTCACTTATTACACTACATCTACCATAATTGATGATCACCCAAACATTACATGCACATCTGAAGGCACTTTCTCAATGAAATGAATGTTCCATGAGAAAGAGAGAGAGAAAAAAATTCACCGTGTCTCACTTTTATCTCTATTCCAACTGTGAAACTTTGTAATGCATCCTTAGGAAGAATCCCTTCTGTTGTTGTCCTCATTTGTAAGTCGCTTTGGATAAAAGCATCTGCTAAATGAATAAATGTAAATGTAAATTTAACCAGGTCTATAAACAGCTTTCATACAAGACAAGCATGAAGTCTCTTTCATCAAATCCTTCTTTCTTGCTGTCGGAAAAAATGGTTTGATGAATGTTTCAACTTTTTGATGATTAGTACCTTACTCTGGCTTATTAGGCCCTGTGGAGGTCAAATCAACTCACACGCTTGTCCGATCTTCTAGTAACACACTTACTATCCTGTACCACGACATAGTTTTTTAATCTAAGAAATGTTGGCTCTGAAACACACATATTTGATCAGCACTGAAGTCAGTGAAGTAATTCTTTAAGCATCAGGCCTTAATGAAAAACAACTCAATAAGAGCCAGCACTTTGCTTTCTCCTATTTGGTTGCATCTTTCGTTTGGCCCCGAGGCATCTTTTCAAACTTGAAGACGTCTCAACTCAGATTTCAGCATACTATTTCACCCCCCATTTATTCCTGCAACCAACTCAATGCACCAAAGTACCATCACACGAATCGCCCTGGAGATATGATCATTGTTATTGCACTGCATTATTGGATCTTTCATTAGCAGTATTAAAGGGATAGTTCACCCAAAAATGAACATTCTGTCATCATTTACTCACCCTCATGTTGTTCCAAACCTGTATGATGTTCTTTATTCTGCACAACACAAATCCAGTCATAAAAATTGAATTAATTGTATAACATGGAATGTCACAGAACATAACATGGAATGTCACATTCTGAATGGATACATCAAAAGTAGGTCATTACATTTATATCAAAATGTGATATGGACCAGTGTCTGTGAATATTAAGCTGCAAAAAAAAAAACAACCTCACTCGTGCTGCATGGTTAATGTACTACTGAACACGTTGTTCTATTAATTTATGCTGTCTAAGCCATGGAAAAAATGTGTGGAAGCTGCTACAGTAAATCATATCGAGAAGGACTTAGTAAGCAGGAAAGGGGGCAATATTTTGACAAACTTAAGTTAATAAATGGTAAAGATACATACGAGCAGTATTAGTTAAGATATGAGCCTAATATTTCACCTACCTGACTGGAAATGATAAGAACAAATATGAATGTTGTCAAGATTCTTGCCCTGGAAATCCTGGTTCAGTTTGGCCTTTTTGTTTTTTTTTTCCTCAGACAGTTTTTTGCACTCTTCTCCATGATGTGGTACAACTTTTGTCAGTCTGTAGTACTCCAAATGTTTTTCCCGGTCCGACTGATTAGTACAGCCCAAAACATGACAATAACTGTCCACTTTCAGCAGCAAATATGAGCAAAATATGAGTATCGTTTGGTTAAGTGGCATTGTTTACATTGCTTATTTGTGCCGCCAATATGGCAGTTTGATGACGTGTCGTGAACTCTGCCCTTAAACCTACATATCACTGGGGTCTAGATGAATTAGACACCGCGTAAATTTGTATGAATTTGTTGTGAGATAGCGTTGGAAGCGTGTGTGACGCTCACGTTGTTTTCAGCCTCTGTACATGAACATGAGTCACTCCATGAGCATTTTACCGTTTCTTTTGAGAAAAACTACCATCATAAAAGTCTTCACAGCAACTGGTCAAAATAACAGTTGAACTTTCAAGTCACCATAAGACTGTGACAGAAATATATACTTAATGTAATGATAGTTTTAAGGAATATTTACCAGGATTTATTTGCCAGAAAAATGTAAATACACAACAAAAAAAGAAAAAAAGTAAAAAGAAATAAATAAAATAATAATAATAAATGAATTATAATTAATTAGACATGCTTTTTATTATTACAATTTAATTAAACAACTAAAATTGAATCCAGAAAATAAAATAAAATAATACTAAAATTAATAATAATAATAATAATAATACTGAATTTGGGGGGTGGATATATTTCATAGGGCCTAAAAAATGTAATTCTTGTTAAACTTTTAATAAATTGCTGTTAAACTGTGTACGTTTCATGATTTCAATTAATTGGACATGTTTTTTAATTATTATTATTATTTTTAACCATTAACACAGATAAAAATTAAAAAGGGGGGAAGAACTGAATCCAGAAAAATTAAAAAGGAAAATAAAACGGGAAAAAAATTAAATAATAATACATTAATTTACAACTGATTAGAGATGCTTTTACTTATTAAGGGGGGGAGGGTATATTTCACAGGCCCTAAAAATGTAATGAATCTAGAAAAATTAAAAAGGAAAAATGGCAATTTGGGAAAAAATAAACGGAATAATTTCACAGGGCTCTACAAAAACAAATGTCTAGTGTTTAAAAATTATATATATATTAATATGAATATATTTCTGTTCTGTAGAAGAAAGAAATTCATACTGGTCTGGAACAATGTGAGCATGAGTAAATGAACTATCCCTTTAAGACTGTTGTCGCGTTCGTGCACACACACCATCCTTTGTTTCCCTTTCTTCTCCAAACATTGAGCCCAGAGTGATAGCGAACTGTCTGCGAACAGCTTTCCACCTCCCAGCGCAGTCCAGCCGACCTGCGGTGTGATCCGTTTGACTTGGACTTGCACACTTCCCCTCTGAACAGGCAAAGAACCTCTCAAAACCTTGCTTTTTCAGATCAGCCCACAAAATATCTCCGTTACCAGAGAACTACAGCTCCTCCTAAATCCGTGAACGCAGCGGTGTAGGCGGCCGGGGCATTGGGCTGGTTGGTGTGGGATGTGGCTAAGTGTGGTGGATGCTGGCAGGCAGCGCCGTGTCGGGGAGGAGAACTCGAGGGCCTGTGGTTTGGATCGCTGCGGATGAAATCGGAGAACCTCTGGCATCCAGCTCGCTCTCTCGCTCTCGTTCCTCGTCCAATTTTCCCTCTATCTCTCTGTCTCCTTGGTATCCTTTTCTAGTCTGTGTTTCATAACCTGGTCTATCTCTCTCACAAGGTCACAGACGGCCAACGTGATTCCGCTGCTCTGCCCGCTGCTTCAAAAACCTGGACAAGAAGATTGTATTTTGTCTCGGCGCTTCTCATTTTCGCGCGTGTATGTGTGTGCCGTCTTCATTAGTTGTGCAATAGAGTGAGGTACGTGCTGAAAGGCGAGAATTATATCCCTCTTTGTGTGTTTTGCAGTGAAGTTTTGAGAGCTTTAGAGTGAGATTGCTTTGTGTATATTCAAAGGCATCATGGGTAAGAGGCTATAGCCATGCCTAAACACTAACCCTCCTCATTAGACGGTGGCCTCTCGGGAGTAAAGAGAATGAGCTCGCCGAAAGAGTAGGTAATGTAATCTTCTCTGGCCAATAACCTCTCTAATAGACAATTGAAGTCTATTTTCTCATTTCCCTCTTTCTTTTCTATCTCACTGGCCTGGCTCTTTTTTTCCCTCTCATTCTCACTTACAAAAACAAAATAACCTAATAAAATAAAAAATGCACTTTCTTTCTTCCTCTCTTTCTCGCTTACACCCACACACACACATACTGTTTGCCCAACAGTACAGTAGAAATTGTATTCACTAACCATATTTGGGCACATATTTGGTGTCAATATCAGTGTGAGCCGGAACGGGATGTTATGAACACGTTTGTGGCCACAGAATGAAAAATCATACTCAAATAGATCATTCTCTTAAGCAAACATGAACCTCTGAACCAAGTATCGATCTGATCTTTTTTCTTCTTGTGGCAGTGCTTGTAATTGACAGTATGATAGCAATTGATCAGAGTTGAGCAAAGGGCCAGAGACATACGTTAATAAAAGGTTAATGACTAATGACAAGTCTCTTCCCATGCCTGTAACAAGTGCTAGGAATAATGCCATTATTGTTTCATACTCTACAGTAGGGCTGTCAGTTTAACATGTTCAGTTTAATTTAACAGTGTAATCAATAGGCTGTTCTGTTTATTAAAGCCAAGTATAAATCTCATCAGTTTATTGTTTTTAAAGGGGTCATCGGATGCCCATTTTCCACAAGCTGATAAGATTCTTTAGGGCCTTAATGAAAAGTCTATAATATACTTTGGTTAAAAAAAATTTCAATGGTTGTGTAAAACAACACCCTTTTCACCTTGTCAAAATGAGCTCTGCAAAAATCATCACATTCTGAGGGATTGTTCCTTTAAATGCAAATGAGCTCTGCTCGGCCCGCCCCACCCCTCTCTTCTCTCTGCTGCTCTGAGAGATTGTTTACTTTAGCCGCATTTAGTGCGTTTAATCGCAAAACTTGCTAACTAGCACGTTATTAGGAAAGGTGATTGCAGAGATTCATAAAAAAAAAACCTTATACCACTTCTGCTGTAGGTGAAGCTGAATCACGAATGACTTGCGCGAACATAGACGCATTTATGTAGATCGGGAGGTGCATTCCCTTCACAAACAAACATAATCCACTGCATCTTCAGCGGCTCAGATGTCGGGAGTAAATGACGACCACTATGTTCATTATTACATGAAACAACGGAAGCAATGGAAGTCAGAACAATCGAAGTCGGACTGTTACAGCTGATCTGAGGTAAGACGCTCATGTCAATCAACTATCGTGGGAGCGGCCCCTCTCAGATTCTCAGGAATCTGAGAATGGCTCGATTTGAAAAAGGGGATATTTTTTTTTACAGATTAATTATAAATGGTAGATGTGTGCATACACTGCCAACACACATTAATATTCAAACAACATGTAAAAGTAAAGTCTGCATTCCGATTTACTTTAAGCATTTTACATTTATTCCAAAATAATAACTCAAGGCAGTAACAATTTTACATTTCAACAATTATATATTTTATTCATGAAATGATGTTCAGCTGACCATTTTCATAATAAACTTATTTTCACATTATCAGTCATTAAAACTCACTAAAAACTGGCCACAGACGCGAAGATGTACCTTTAATTCACCAAGCTGATTACTCACTGTAAACTCCAACAGATCATGCTTTCATGCCTTTTAAAGTCTTATTTTGATACAACAAAAAGGTTATATCTAAGTGTGTCAGTTGTTTACATACTTTTTTAAAATTAGTCTTCCAATTAACACCATTAAAGTATACTGCTCATTCAGACTGATTTGCGAATGCGGAACGTGCACAAACAGAAAAGCCGGGATTTATCGCATGAACCAATCAGAGCTGATCATAACCAGTCATATCCAATCATATCGCTTTACCCCATTCATTCTCAATTACAGCCCACCAAACTCACCGCATACTTTAGGGGGTCTGTTAATAATATAATATTTATTATGTATATACAATTAGATTTTTTGATTTTTAGGGTCACTGTATCACTGAAACC
>JAHKKF010529983.1:12500-15554 GCA_019740295.1 Labeo calbasu | reverse complement strand
TTTGTGAATGGAATGCGCCTCCCGATCTACATATATCCGTCTATGTTCGTGCAAATCATTCATGATCCAGCTTCACTTACAGCAGAAGTGTGTATAAGGTTTTTTTTATGAATCTTTGCGATCGCCTTTCCTTATAATGTGGTAGTTATGAAGTTTAGCGGCAATAGTAAACAGGCTCGTCACTCCACAGAGAGAAGAGAGGGGCGGGGCGAGCAGAGCTCATTAACATTTAAAGGAACAATCCCTTAGAATGAGATGATTTTAGCAGAGCTCATTTTGACAAGGTAAAAAGGGTGTTGTTTTACACTACCATTGAAAATTTTTAACCAAAGTTTAACCAGGGTCATTAAGACCCTGAAGAATCATATCAAGTTGTGGAAAATGGGCATCCGATGATCCCTTTAATAGCGGGGGGTGTAAACTTTTGAACAGAATGGAGATACATTAGTTTTATTTTGCTTAAATATCTTTTTTTTTTTTTTCATTCAGTACTGCCCTTCAGAAGCTATAGAAGATATTTACATGTTTCCCAGAGGACAAAATAAGTTAAATTTACCCTGATCTTTAAATTCAAAAAGTTTTCACTCTCCGGCTCTTAATGCATCACTTTTCCTTCTGGAGCTAAAAACAACAGCTCATAAGTTCTTTGTGTGTAAATTGACTCTGTGCTACTCTTTATGCTAAAACACACAGTGCAACACACTATGTAGTCCTTTATTTCATTCACAGACTTTAAACTGATAAGCACACTATTTTTTTTAGCTTTATTTTGATTATTTGTACAAACTTTCTTTTTTTTTTTTACCTAATCAGCTCATGAGTTTTGTGTGGGAAGCCTTGACTGAGTATTTAATTTTTTACTGACTTTACAGCATATTATGATTTCTTTTTGTTTTATGAAGGTCACTTTAAATGGAGTGCTAGCCCTAAAGTTTGGCTTATTGACAAATCATCCCTTATCATAGTCATTTCCAACCCTGAATGCTATTAAACACAATTTCAAATAGGATTAAAAATGACTTTGTAATACAAATATTCACAGTTTTCAGAAAAAAGACCATATTCCTGTGATGCATGTAAATCTTTTGTTGGGCTTTGTAAGTAGGTAGCTTATTGTTTAGACGTCCACAGGCTCATAACTGTCTGTAGGTTTAGCTGTATTAAATTTCAATATGTCATATTTGTCAGTTGCATGTTTGCGTTACAGTACACATTTTTCTTCTCTCCACAGAGACCTCTGCTGGCCTCCAGAAAATCCTGCAGGAGATTCAACCTCGTGACACAAATGACTTTTTCACTACTGCCAGAGAACTGGAGCCCAGTGAGAGCGGCTGTAACAGCGAGCAGAAAGAGCCAGAGAACGCAGATCATAAACCACAATCCTGTAACAGCGGTACAAACACAATAGCCCATTACTAAATACTGTTCCAGCACCTCATTGCCCTTTGCCCATAGTATCTGTATCAAAAGACACATTTTTAACTCAAATATCACATATTCAGGCAAGTCATAAATCCAATAGTATGATGTCTGTAGTATCTGCACTTATATTTTACTCATCAAACTTTGTTGACCCAGAATTGATTTCAAATGAGGGCTGGTGTTGCTGTAATACATGTTCTGTCCATGAGAGGCCGACATTTGATCAGTGTTTTTTGCGAGTGTTTATTTGGGTGCGTGTGTGTGTTTATGTTGTCTAGGTGGCAGTGATGGAGAGGCCTATCGAGTCACCGCTCAGATGGTGCTGGTGTGTTGCTGGAGGACCATGAAAGAGGTGTCCATGTTGCTGGGTCATCTGTGTCAGAGCATGCCACTGCGCTGTCCTCTCACACACCCTGACGGCAGAGGAGTCGTCACAGAGGACCAGGTCAGACACAGACACACACTCGACAGGTGTCATCTGATCTAGCATTCATTGTCTGACACACATACATGCACTCATCTCAAAGAGACCGTTTTGATGGAAGCCACCGAGCCTCCCTGAAGCCAAGATCTCGGTTACATAAGCGAGTGAGATATAATGGAGAACTGTACCTCATGCCGTTGAGTGGAGACTTTTTCCAGTAAGTTGATCTTTTTGAGCTCAGGGCCGAGAGATGAGACATCATGGTAATTGCTAATACAGACTTAAGTATGGTCTAGCGAACAGCCCCTGAAGAGGCGTCAGGAAATGTGATCACGGTGAATACAACTTCATTCGCCATAAAACTGTGCCTGGCGGCAATTAAAAAAGAAAATGTCAAACGTATTTCCAGTGCAGGCACAAAGACTCTGTTCTAAACCCTAGAGAGCTGGCTTCCTTCTTAGGTAGCACCCTATCCAAAATGCATCTTAAAGCTTGAATGTAAGAAAATAATAATAGTAATAATAATTTTTAGTGGACCACAATTAAAATTTCACTTGTTCCAAACCTGTATGAGTTTTGGTCTTCTTTTGAACACAAAAGAAAATATTTTGAAGAATGTTGGGTAACCAAAAAGTTGACGGCAGCCATAGACTTCCATAACTTTTTTCCGTATTTTGGAAGTCAGTGGCTACCATCAACTGTTTGGTTTCCACATTCTTCAAAGTATTTTCCTTTGTGTTCAGCAACTGAAAGAAACTTATACAGGTTTGGAATAACTTAAGGGTGATTAAATGATAACAGTTCACCCAAACATTTAAATTCTATCTCTTTAAGTCAGTCAGTCAGTCAGTTGTTCAGTCATTGATCCAGTCATTCGGTAGTCCAGTCAGTCATTCAGTCAGTCGTTCAGTCAGTTGTCCAGTCAGTCATTCATTCAAGTCAGTTGTTCATTCATTCAGTCAGTCAGTCATTCGGTTGTCCAGTCATGCGGTCATCCAGTCAGTTGTTCAGTCAGACAGTCATCTGTTCAGTCGATAATTCATTCAGTCGGTCATTCAGTCAGTCAATTGTTCAGACGGTCTATCAGTCATTCAGTCAATCAGTAATCCAGTCAGTTGGTCGTCCACTCAGTCATTCATCCAGTCAGTCATTCAGATGGCCTTTCAGTCGTTCTGTCATCCAGTCAGTCGTTTGTTCAGTCGGTCGTT
>JAHKKF010529983.1:0-7500 GCA_019740295.1 Labeo calbasu | reverse complement strand
TAGTGATTGTAAATTTTAGCATTGTTTTGCACATTTTTGTGGGAATCCACATGACTGACCTGAGATTTCCCCCATCCGTATTTCACAACAGGTTCACCATGTGGACCAATGGAAAGCTGCTTGGTTTGAAACCGTGTTGAAACTTCAATTATTAAGAAATAGTTCAAATAAGTTCAAATAAAATACTACAATAAAATAAAAAAATAAATACTGAGTGAAAAACGTACACATCAGTCAGTTGCCAAGGGAATTTATTATTATTATTATTATTATTATTATTATTATTATTATTATTATTATTATTTTTAAAACCCTGCTGAAAAAAAACAGCTAAAACCAACCTAAGTTGGTTGGCTGGTTTGAGCTTCAGCCTGGTCATAGCTGATCAGCAGGCTGGTTATAGAGAGGTTTTGACAGAGACCCACTAAAACCAGCTAAACTTAAAGGAGAAGTCCCATTGCAGAACAACAATTTACAGATAATGTACTCACCCCCCTCTCATCCAAGATCTTCACGTCTTTCTTTCTTCAGTCGTAAAGACACTGTGTTTTTTAAAGGAAACATTTCAGGATTTTTCTCCATATAATGGACTGATATGGTGCCCCAAATTTGAACGTCCAAAAGTCAGTTTAAATGTGGCTTCAAACGATCCCAAATGCGGTTGTAAACAATCCCAGCCAATGAAGAAGAGTCTTATCTAGTGTAACGAACGGTTATTTTAATAAAAAAAAATTACAATTTAAATACTTTTTAATCTCAAACGCTCATCCTGTCTTGCTCTGCCTGAACTCTGTGTAACTTTGAAGTTGAGGGAGAAAATACGATCAGAGTTTTTCAACATACCCTAACTGTCTTGAGACAGAATACACAGAGTTCAGGCAGAGCAAGACAAGACAAGTGTTTGACATTAAAAACTATAAATTGTTTTCTTTTTATGAAAATAACCGATCGATTCGCTAGATAAGACCCTTCTTCCTCGGCTGGAATCATTTACAACCGCATTTGGGATCGTTTGAAGCCACATTTAAACTGCATTTTGGAAGTTCAAAGTCGGGGCACCATACCAGTCCATTACATGGAGAAAAATCCTGAAATGTTTCCCTCAAAAAACATAATTTCTTTACGACTGAAGAAAGAAAGACATGAACATCTTGGATGACAAGGGGGTGAGTAAATTATATGTAAATTGTTGTGTGACTTCTCCTTTAACTACTTAAATTCTTAAATTGCAATGAAATAAATTTAAAAAAAAAAAATACATTTATAAAATAAATCAAAATAAATTAAAGATAAATAGAAATATTCAAAATAATAATAAAAATTATAAAATCACATATTGTTACAGCAAAAGATATTGAACCTAAAATTAAAATGACAACTGAATATACAAATAAAAGCTGTTAGTAGCCAAGGCAAATTTCGTAAAGCTTTCTCAAAAACAGAAACATGTACATTTATTCTGCTCGCATATTGCTGTAGACTTGTTTGTGCCAAATACAATGTTTTTAAGACACTGAAGAAAAAAAAAATGTCAGGGCATGTCAGAACTTCTCCCAGGTCTCCAAAACACCCTCAGACCCCAGAGGGTTAAGTTAATCTTAACTACTTAACTGCAATAAAGTAAAGCTAAATAGAACTATTAAAAAAAAGTAAATAAATAAATAAAAATGAAAAATCGCATAACAAAAATGCTGAAACTAAAATTATTAGAAAATTATTAAATTAGTTGTTAAGGCAGGATTTTTGTTTTTGTTTCTTTTTTTTAAAGTAAACCTAACTACTTAATTTCTTAAGCTGCAATAAAATAAAGCTAAATAGAAATATTAAAAAACAATAAAAAAGACAAAATTACAAAAATATAAAAAATCTTAAATTAATATAACTGAATATAAAAATAAAAGCTATTAGTTTCCAAGAAAACACTTTTTTTTTATTAAGTTAAACTGGTAAAACTTAACAATAAGGCTCATTAGTTAATATTAACGACATTAGTTAACAAAGTAAGCATGAACAGTACTTCTGCAACATTTAATTAATCTTAATGTTTATTTCAGCATTTACTAATGCATTATTAAAATCACAAGTTGTGTTTGTTAGCATTAGTTGATGCACTATGAACTAACATGAACTAACAATGAACGACTATATTGTTATTAACTAACATTAACAAAGATTAATAAATACTGTAATTAAATGTATTGTTCATTGTTTGTTCATGTTAGTTAATACATTAACTAATGCTAACAAATCACACTTACCGTAAAGTGTTACCCTTAAAATTAACTACGTACCCCCGGTTTCACAGACAAGGCTTAAGCCTAAGCCTAAAATGTAAGTCTGAGCTGTTTCAGCTAAAAGAAACTTGCACTAATTGATCTTAAAATGTGTCAGTGCCTTTGCCTTGTCTCGAGATGCACACCAGTGATTTTTTTTTTTTTTTCTAAGGTACATTTATAAAAAATTACTTAAATATCCTAACTGAACTATTTCCTAGGCCTGATTTAACCTAAGCCCTGTTTGTGAAACCAGGTCTTAAATTCTTAAATTGCAAAAAAAAAAAAAAAATTGAAGATAAGTAGAACCATTAAAATATTATTATAAAACTGACAAAATCACATCGCAAAACATTGAACCTACAATTAAAATGACAACTGAAAAAAAAGCTGTAAGTTGCCAAGGCAACATTTTAATTTTATTAAGGGTAAGTTAAACATAACTACTTAAACTCGAACTGCAGTAAAATTAATTAAAGCTAAATAGAACTATTAAAAAAGGTAACACTTTACAATGTGTCATTTGTTAACATTAATGTGTTAAATACCATGAACAAACAATAAACAATACATTTATTACACTATTTCTGAATCTTTGTGAATGTTAGTTTAGAAAAATATAGTCGTTCATTGTTAGCTCATGTTCGTTCACAGTGCATTAACTAATGTTAACAAACACAACTTGTGATTTTTAATAATGCATTAGTAAATAATGAAATTAACACTAAGATTAATAAATGCTGTAGAAATATTGTTCATTAGTTCATGTTAACTAATGTAGTTAACTAATGAAATTGTACATTTGTAAAGTGTTACCAAAAAAAAAAATAATAAAATAAAAATGACAAAATCACATAAAAGTACTGAAACAAAAGCTGAAATGACAACTAAATGTAAAAATAAAAAGCTAATTTAAAATATCATTAAATACTATGTTAGTATATCAATAACTTTAAATGACACTGGTTTGAAAGTGACTTTTTGTGTGAGCTTTACACATCACTGCGCTGTTGACATTAGACAGTGGAACCTTTTTGCCGCCAAGCTTTAGCTAATGCTCCTTTATCCTTCATATAATCTTTATGTAAATACTATTTTTCTCAACTACATATTTGTTTAAAGACACTTGTCGCTTGACTCATGGTTTAGGTCCATGTTTCTCCAGAGTTTATGTTAGAGATCAATTGGTGACCCAACAAGTACCAAACATGCTCTTAAAATCAAGCGTTGACATCATAACATAACCATGAGCTGCATATCGTCACTGTTGGATGAAAACCGTGTTTGTCCAAACCCACTACTCTTTAGGAAATGAGGAAAAACCCTGTAGTTTTTTTAATAATGTGTTGTGACTTTACATATTGTCAGACACTTGTCATGTATCAATAACATTTTACCACAAGCAAGCTTAAATGTATTTGAGGTTTTCGACCAGCGAATGTTTCATTGTCCTTTTACATCCAGCTACAAAACACCTGCATTGCTTACGAGACAATGTTGTCATTACAGTTGGTCGAACGTGGAGAAAATTGAAGACGGCGTACAACTGGCGGAAGGATTAAATATGCTATTATGGAACAGTCTGTCAGCGGTTGTGGGCGGGGCCTGAGCAGTATGATGTCACATTGCTCAGAAAATCAAAACGGCTTGATAATTAAACTATATAATTTTGGTGATTAAAGGAATAAATGGATTTTTAATCATTGTAGGGTGGTTGTGTCCACACACTGCTGAGAAAACTTTATTTGCATCTGATGTCCCCTTTAAAAAGGATAATTCACTGTGCAAGGATATTTGCTGTTACCCACGCTCAGGCCATCCAACATGTAGTTGAATTTTGTTTCTTCAGTAGAACAGTAAAGAAGATTTTTAGATGAAACCGTGGCTCTTGGTGATTCATAAAATGCAAGTCAATGGCTACCGGTACTTAAGAGGCAAAAAAAGCATATACAGGCAACACAAAATGAATACCCTTGGCCCTGACAGTATAATAATGTAGTATAAAAGCAGTACAATTGGTCTGTTTCGAGAAACTGAACATTATTTACAACAGCATTTTTGAGTGTACTGTCACTTTAAGACAGCATTGTCTATGACTACCCAGCGAATTCTAGATCAAGACACTCTCCTCTGTTTTTCAAATACATAAAACATCAGCCTCCATGGTTATTGTTTCATGAGTAAAGGAAAATCTGTGCTTATTTAGGTCAGAATCATTTTCAACCTGCTATTTATTTGTACTCTGCATCTAGTCTATCACAGCTTGCTGATCACTCCATCTGTGGTATTTGTTTGTATATTCAATTCCCAATACCTATTTAACCAGAATTTCCTAATCCAAAGCAAGTTTGAGCTAATGGAATCAAAACACCCAGCAAACAACAGCATTAGACTTTTGTTAACCCCTCTTAGTGCTGGACGTGCAGGAAAAGCTTCTATTTAGGTCACTGACCCTGACGTGTAATTAGCTGGCCGTATTGGGACATTTCTCAGTGCACGTGGAGCAGAAGCAAAGTGTGGTGGTGGTGGTGATGGGGGTGCGTGAGTGAAATTGCAAACAGGAAGTGTTTGGCTAAGTAAAGTCCTGCAGGAGCTGAAGCGTTTGGAGTACTATGTAAATAGCTGCTCTGCTGCCATGTGGACCTTAACCACTGGCCACCTATGGGAGGAGCTGTTTTGTTGATTTGAGAGCCGGGCCGGACACATATCTGTTTTCTAGGCATATTTGTTAACAGGAATGTGCCATTCAGAAGCATATTAAGGGTGCTATTCAAATTCATGTATGAATTGAGGTAGCAAACCATTTTTAGAATTGAATTTGAATTTAAAGGGATGGGCCGTCCAAATATATATGGGCCATTCTACAGAACTGGTTCAAAGTCGGAGTTGGAAACATCATTTTCCCCAAAAAGTTGTATGTGTGCAAACTGCGGAGTATCCAAGGTAGACATTTCTAGTAATTGTGCAGTTAATTCTCATATTGTATTATCAGAAAGTTTTGGAATATTTGTCCTCTCCCCAAATTCGTCACTGCCGAAACACAGTAATGTATAATTTCAGCATTTTTCTCCATATAATGGACTGATATGGTGCCCTGATTTTGAATTTCCGAAATGCAGTTTAAATGCGACTTCAAACGATCCCAAATGCGGTTGTAAACAATCCCAGCCGAGGAAGAAGGGTCTTATCTAGCGAAACGATCGGTTATTTTCATAAAATAAAATACAATTTAAATACTTTTTAATCTCAAACACTCGTCTGCATTTTGGAAGTTCAAAAACTTGGCACCATATCAGTCCATTATATGGAGAAAAATGCTGAAATGTTTGTCATGTTGGATGACAAGGGGGTGAGTACATTATGTGTAAATCTTTGTTTTGGAAGTGGACTACTTTAAAGTTACACAGATTTTTGAACACATTTACCTCAGAATAATGAGACCCCTCTGCTCGCAGGAGATCAAAATTAGAAGAACAATCTGTAAATACATGATCTTTTTCTAAAATATTTTCATCGCTCAAAATTTGAAGGAATATTAGTGGTAGGTATACTACTAATATGTTTGACAGAATATCCAAGGAATTTCAACAAGAATCTTTATTGGAAAACACAGTGATCAAAATTAGAGAACAGTAACCGCTTTTTGCACAAAATAAGATTGCAACTAAAATTTGGAGGGTTTAGATCTAGTTTAGATCAGGACTCTGGCCCGGCCATTTTTATTATTTCAATGTTCTTAGCTTCAAGAAACTGCTTTACCTGTTTTGCAGTGTGACGGGGCATTGTCTTGCATGAAAATTGCAGGCTAACTGCCATGTAGTGGTTTTTCTGCTGCAGAAAACATTCCCCAAACCATGACACTTCCTCCACCTTTCACTGACATCTGTACACACTTGGGCTTCAGTCTTTCCTCAGTTTGATGCCAAACAAAATGTTTTCCATCTGACCCAAATAAATTAAACTTGCTCCCATCACCAAAGTGAACTTTGGACCAGTTCTCCTTTGTCCATACAACATGCTCCTCAGCAAAGGTGAGCTTAGCCTTTCGATTCTTTTGCCGGTTTCACACTGCACGCGTAAGCAGGACGTAAGCAGCGCTTTTGCTTTCACACCGGCAGCGTTTGCAGCGCGCACCTGAACCGCGTCTTTTGTACAGACTTCGCTATAATGGGTAAGTTGGTGAGTGTCGTCCATGATGGTCTTCTTGGCAGCTGCACTCTGAAAACTACCCGCCTGTGACACGTGCGTTTGTTTACAAGTGTCATCATGATGTCAGCATGACACCTGTTCTTATGGCAACATGTAGTTGTAATGATAAATATAGGCTATATATAGGCTAATATAATAATTACGATGAATCCGTAACGTCAGAAAAGTACAGTATAAATTAATTAAACTTGTTTTGGAAGTTCGGGAAAAAAATATTTTTTATCTTGTTAATTACATAATACTGTGTTTACAACACGGTGGATATCATCAATGTACTTTTTGGGGTCAAACTGCCACTTTTTCCTGTGTATTTTGGCCATAATTAATACATTGCCACTGAAAGCGAGCGTAAGCGGCGCGGCAAAAATGGACTCAGGGCCGAAACGATCGCTGCACTGACGCTTCTGCTCTGCTCCTGCTACGCGCTGCCGCGCCGCCACCGCGGGCGGTGTGAATGCTCTCATTCGTTAACATGGGCGCCGAAAAAAATACGCGCTGCTTACGTCCTGCTTACGCGTGCAGTGTGAAACCGGCGTTTCTGCCAATGAGAGCCTTGGTCACTGCATAGTGCCCTTTCAGTCTGACCTCTCCTAAACGTGCCGAGACAGATCTTTACCCTGTTCAGCACTGAACTGGCTAGCAATTCCAGCTGCAGTGTTGAACCCATTCTGTCTTATGTGGACAACCAACCTTTTTGCAGAACTTAAATCAATTAGTGTCATTGTAAACCTGCAATATTCAAGAAATCACGGATTTGGAATGACCAACTTTTCTTGCAGTGGCTAAAAGGGTCATCCCTTTGGCCTTCATCTGGACAACCTCCTGTCGCAAGTCACCTTAGAGCGGCCTGCCATCTTGCAATCTCAGTGAAAATTGAAGGAATGCTGCCAGTTAGATATGATTGGTGATATAATTAGGACCAGGCACCAGTTGCATAAAAGGTTAAGACTAGTCTTAAAAGTAAGTCAGCTATTTTTTTTCTTTAAAGCTGGTCATCATTATTTAAATTCAGTTACAT
>JAHKKF010529982.1:19299-64365 GCA_019740295.1 Labeo calbasu | reverse complement strand
GATGAGGAATGAGATGGCTAACTGTAGTAGCGTATAGTCCACTGTCTATAATAGCCTAATTTAGATATCACTTTTTTTTTTAACCGACTACCGACAACAAACGGTCATCGGTTAACATCCCTAAAAGACATGAATATCTCGGATGACAAGGGGGTGAGTACACTATCTGTAAATTTTTGTTCTGGAGGTGGACTTCTCCTTTAATATACGCTTTGTAATTATGTATAGCTCTGGTGATTCAAACAAATTCCTCTCAAGCAGTAATGAACATATAGTACTCACAAGAGTACTGTATGTTCAGGTGTAGTTGCTATGGTTTTATAGAAGCAGTCGACATACCTCTCTGGGTGCATGAACGTCAATAAATTCCTTGTAGATCTTATTGGCCTTAGACATCATCTTAGCAGGGGATTTGATCTTTTTATAGTCCTCACAAGCCAACCAGAACTCGATGTTTTCATCACTGAACTCTGTTTTGAGGAAGGTTCTGAAGGCTGCCAAACCATCTATAAAATAAAGATGAAGAAGATTATAGATAAACATCTTACTATATTAAAACCAATATATCTTTGTCATGTCTAGTATGCCATATGCCGGATACAGGAAACGCTTCCCAAGGACACCAAGCTAGTTGCTTTCATTTATCAATTTCCTTTCTTTGTCACAAATGAGAGATTACAGAAACACTGGAAAAATGTGCTTCTACCTACATTGTGTAAATACAAACCACACCATTTTTTTTAACACAAATAATGATTGAAAGGGCAGATTATTGATTAATAAAGACTTATTTTTCGTGTGGTTCCTCACACATACAATTTTATGACCATAAAACATTTTATCATAGTGCATAATGTGTAAACTAATACATTTTGACATTTACATCACATAACTAGTTTCATATGCCTTGTCTGATGTAGTAAACTTGCTGTGTAGCTCACCTGGTACACCAAAAACATTTATTTTCTGTCACATTTGTGATGTGTTTCAAATGAGAGATTATAGAAACACTGGAAAAATGTGCCTCTACCTGCACTGTGAAAAAAACTGTACCTATAAATACAAATCACTGCAAGTTCCAACTGAAGTGAACGCCAGTGGCAGGAACAACTTCAAGTTCACTCAAAAATGAAAATTAGCTCATTTACTCACCCTCCAGGCATCCTACAGTATGTGTATGACTTCCTTCTGTCAGACGAATCCAATTGGATTCACTTTAATCACTTTAATCTAGCTTTAATCCAACTGGTCCTACACGGAAGCAGCTCCGGGCGGATGACGTAGGACGTCGGTGTTGCGCATGCACTGGTGAATCTCGCGCAAACCAGCGTTTGTTTACAGGAGCAAAGGAAGCAAAGTTTCTTTACTTTAGCAAAGGAAAACCAGTCTCCTCTTGGTTTATATTGAAATCCCCCAACATTTTTCTTTACAAATCCTCGTTTTGAACTTCTAATTCCTGACTGTTGTTTTGCTTTGGTTTCTCCATGGCACGTCTGTGTTCGTCACTTCTGAGCAGTGCATGCGCAACACCGACATGTTACATCATCCGCCCGGAGCTGCTTCTGTGTACAACCAGTTGGCGCAAGCTTAAAGTGATTATTACGTTTTGGATACGGATCAGTTCGCTACAGGAGGCGTTTATTCACCCCCTCGGGAGCCATGTGAGGCACTTTATATTATGGATGGATGCACTTTATTGGACTTGTTTTGGACTGATTAAGAGAAACACCCGCCTATTGCCATTCTAAAGCTTGGAAGCGCCAGGATAATTTTTAATATAACTCTGATTGGATTTGTTTGAAAGAAGGAAGTCATCTACACCTAGGTTGCTTGGAGGATAAGTAAATAATGGGCTAATTTTCATTTTTGGGTGAACTATCCCTTTAACACAAATAATGATTAAAAGACTTATGTGGTTCCTTGCACACACAATGTTATGACCTCAAAACATTTTACCTTGGTGCATTATGTGTAAACTCATACATTTTGACACTTCCATCATAACCAGCTTCATATGTATGGCTTTTCTGACATAGTAAATTTCCTCTGTAGCTCACCTGATACAGTGTTGCACTCATAATAAAAGAACTCAAAGACTTGTGGAAGAAAACTAAAATGGCATGGTTGCTTTAGCAAATGCACTTTGTTTGCTTTTATTAACACTATCGGTTAGGTTTAGGGTAGGGTTTAGTGTAAATGATACATTATATTCAAACACAATAGAGCATTATTTTAGTATGATTCACCGGACACTTTACTTCTGAACTGGTGCGATTGTACTACAACCAATGTTATGAAACGCTGACAGATTCACATTAATCTATTCCAGTTAAAATGAACAATGTTTTAGCACCAGTCACTGCACATTTCACTCTGAAAGTGTCACGAAATGTGCAAGAGGCAGCATATATAATGTGTTTGGCAAAAATGTCGCCACGGGCATGTTTTTTCAATGAGCCTGGGTTAAACATATTTTATGATCATCATATGGTCTTTTGTGCTGTAAGGCACATTCGTTTTAACCCTGTATTCTTTTTGTGTAAGGTAGGCTTCTCTTGGATACAGTTAAAGTCCATATAAACAGCAGGGTGGGTAAATGAGACAATAGTGCTTCTTGGGAAATTCAATGAAAGGACAATCAAGAGGCAGTACAGAGGCAAAATGTTCTCCTGCTGGCAAGGGAACAAAATGTTCTCCTTTAGCGTGGCCATTGTTTTTTTCTTTTCTTTTAAAACTGATTTTCTGCTAAGCATGTATCCGGCTCTGTTGGACACAGGAAGGCATTTATCTGAAATGCTTTTAACAGATCGTGCTACCTGAAGGGAAGATTTTACCCAGCATACACTAGTAATTAATTGACAGTCAGTGAAAGACACAGCCATAACAGTCAGTGAAAGACATAACATCCGTTATTATCATTATATCATCATCATTATATCAACAGAGTTTAGTGATTCAGTAGGACAATGAGTTTTCATGTTTTGTTTTGTTATATTATGTGATAAGATCTATGTGGTTGTGCTATATTCATATCTCATGTATACGCTAAAACTAGAGTGTTTTTGGTTCTCTTGTGAAAAAAAGTACATTTTAGCATACTTTTAAAAGAAAGATGAAAATAATCTCTTTGAGTGGCCTTTTATTTTATTAAAATTATCTGCAAGTACAATTTTTTATACTCTTAAAACTTGAAGTACACTACAAGTGCACATTCAATACAATTAAGCACACTTGCTAAGGTGTCCCAAGTAGTTGTAAATGTGTTGCTTCAGCGTTTTATCATCCACTAGTTGAGGTATCAGTCATGCTCATGGTATAATCAGATGGGATGAGTTTCTAGCGTTAGGGGTTTCTCTCAGGGTTACCAAGCTCTGCTAATAAATGCCATTTGAATGGTTGCTGTCTATCGTTTCTGAGTACTACTCTTCACGGTTTTCAGAAGTCTTTAGCATGAACAAATGTCCTGTTAACAGCACCGAGAAAGGCTATTTGTGGCACGTCTGAGGTGTCAGTACTGTGAGATTCAGGAAAAGACACACACACACAGAGTTTTAATTGAAGCTGGAATTAAGCCTGAGGAAATAAGGCCTGTCATTTTGTGAGCAATCGACAAGAGAAGTCACAGCCAAACGCGTGACTCACAGGGAAATGGCGTCCTTCACATTAATATGGAAAGCGTCTTACATAAGTTGCTGGTGAACCATATCAAGCAGAACTACAGAAATACAAATGACCGACTAGCCAAGAACAAAAGTTTTAAGCAAGTCTATTAATACTGGGACAACAAATAGCATAATAATACTACATTTTATAATATTTTAATACAAACATATGCTGTAAGAATGTATTGGAGTGTGGCTGGTGAACAGTGTTAAAATCTATATTATAAAACGGACAGTTCTGGTCCTTGATTCTGATTGGTTGAGCCCTGTTCAAATAACTACAAACATACACCTTTGTTTACATCTGTGTGTTGCTCGGCAACCACTTTGTTGCAGCCACAGCTGTTTCTGAGGAACTACATTATTTGGCTGAAGAATAAAGCAATAAGGCCCCAAGAGGTTGTGGATTACAGTGAATTTATAACAGCTAAGGGGCATTGTTAGACACGACGCAAAGTAATGTAGTTCCTCAGAAACAGTTGTGGTTGCAAAAAAGTGGTTGCTGAGCAACACAGATGTAAACAAAGGTGTATGTTTGTATGTATAAAGGTGTATGGTGTATGTTTAAACATTGTTTGCTGAGGAACTACATTGTTTGGCGAAAGAATAATGATTTATTAATATTATTACACTTAATTTGCTTAGTCTCAGCCTCAGACGTCACGCCTACGGACTGTTGGCTGAACGTCTGATGCATAAGGCACACAAAAGTAGACACACTTCAGGAGGTTGATTTCCGGGTGGCGTGTGTGTCTCAAACCCTCTCATGAAAGAAGAAAGCTGCCATATTTACAACTGTGATAATGAAAGCTTTATCAGGAAAAAACTAACGCTAGATTTTCAAAAGTGTGTGACATAGAAAAGTTTGCGGCATAGAATTTTTAAAATAATGTCAGACTTTTACACACCGGTCTGTTATTGTGGCGACATTTCCACTCACCTAAACATGATGCGACACAAAATGAAACGTGATTGGTTGCTTTACCTGTCAGTTATATGGCCTCTTGGGCAGGCCTTGGCCATTCAAAGCAGCCAAAGTTCCCAGACCTTCTGCCATCAGTCATTTTGTGAAACCTTACTACGCATATAGAATATCCATTTTATAAAAGCAATAAGCCCCGTGAAGCCGTGGTTTACAGTGAATTTATAACAGCTAAGGGGGTTTCAGGCACTCCTGTTTGCATCGTGCCTAACAACGCCCCTTAGCTGTTATAAATTCACTGTAAACCACGGCTTCCTGGGGCTTATTGCTTTATAATATGCTCCTATTTAGATTAAATAAGCATTAATGTTAATCAGTGATTTTTGAATTAGGGAAACTTTTTATTTGTACCTTAGAGTGAATTTATGGGGGAAAAAAAATTTAGAGGGAACTTAAGTACACTAAAGGACACTCATACACAATCGTTGCATTTCGCACCTTGTGGAAAAAAGTTCAAAACAACCCAGCACTGGGTGAAATATGGACAAACCCAACCTTCTTGGTAGTTTTATTTAACTCAACTATTGCTTAAAAATTAATATATTTCTTGCTTAAAATGAACCCAAAATATATTGGATGTGAGCATTTATTAATATTTTCAATAAATTAACATTATTAATAAATTGAAAAAATAATTAAATATTAAACATTTTTTAATTGCTTACTAATAAATGTTCATTTTTTGATTTTTGTTGATGCCTCTAGAAATTATTTGTAATTATTTTAATTTACAACCTATTCTGTTTCATTTTAAGCCAGCAATATTGTAATTGCTTTGTTTTAGTGTCAAATTAAACATTTTACTTTAAAGTATATTTAAATCATTATATTTTAGTCATTTTAAATATAATGGCTTAAACTATTATCTGTCTCTTTATCATTAATTGTAAGAGTGTTGAAATATTACCTTTATCAATATGTCACTATTTTGATCTTAAACCAGTCTATTAAGTCCATTTATAACAAGCAAATTTGTACAAAATTCACTTTGTACTTGTTTCCAAAAATTTTTTATTTTAAAATAATTATTAATTTTAAGATTATTTTAACAGAGATTTATTTAAGAAATATTGCTACAATTTTATACATATAGCTTATTTCAAATTTTTATACAATTATACATTTTATTACTGAATAGTTACATGTGCTAAATATTTCAACAGAGATGAAATGTGGGTAGGTTAAATTTAATTTAAAGTAGTCCAAAGTGTCCCTAATTGAACAATCACCCAAATATGCTCAATAGTTCAGACACACACATAATCAAGTGTAAAATGACTTACATTTATTGGAGAGCAGAGCGTCGAATGAATCTGCCCATCTGGTCACTTCATCCGTGGATAACCTGAGACAACCAAACATGATCATGATAAAAGTCTTCCTTTCTTTTTTATTAAATTAACATGATACTCACTTCAAGTATCTTGTGGATCTCTCCTGAGCAGGAGGCAGGAATTCTGAAAAATCGCTGCATGAGTCTGACTTGTTAGACAGGCACCCTAGTCTAGTTTTCATGGCCCTGACAAAAAGGAAAGACAACAAAGACAAAGCCGTCTTAAGCAACAAGAGATTAGCAGCTGTCGATGACATTAGTGTATTCATAAGAGACTGGCGATGAGCTATTTTTAGAACATACAAATTACAGATAATAATAACAGCTCAGGTGTGCATAATAGCCTGTTTGATTAGATTATAGTGATGCTCGCAGACGTTACCATGAGCCTGCATTATACAACACACCATTGCAATGTTCAGTAATTATCTGGAGATGTGGATTCACCGTATTGTAAACATGAATATTCCTTCAAAATGTGAATCATTGAAATGCAGCAGTGCACCTGGCCCTCAAATAAGGCATTATCATGGATTCTGCTTGTATATTTACATCATAGAAGAATCAATCAGGGCCGAGAATGAGACAGCGACAGACAGCGAGAGAACGAGAGATACGCACATTAACTCTTACGTGAATGTCAAGATAAGTGGATACTCACTGAATGTCCTCGCAATGCAGTTTCTTCTTGTCGGTTGTACTGTAGAGCTGATTTGCCTGTGAGAATCAAAAAGATTTACACATGTATATATATATACCACTCCTCAGTGAGCATATTTTGTTAATCACTATTCCCATGGTTCACAATTACTAGCATGCCAGATGCCACCTTTTCCCTTGATGCAATATAAAACATTTGGACCAACATAAGACTCACGTTATTTTGCTTGTTATTGCACCTACAGTTCCGGGCACGTTCAGTTCTTCTAAAGGAACATTTCCCTCCCAAAAAACATCACTATCTTATTATTTCAACCAGTGAGGCTGATGCAACCTATTGCTTTCTCATTTAGTTATTTTTAATTGGGAGCACTGCATGAAACTGACCATTTCTTCTGCTTCTGAAGGATCATAAATTGCGCCACATACACTAATAGGCATGAGTAATGCATGAGTAATGTATAAAAAACAGGACTTCGTGTTACTGTGCACTTTGATGGAAATCAGAAAAGCTTAACGTACGTCTACCACGGATATTAAAGAGAAGGTATACTTCAGTTTAATCTGTGTGCTTGCTTATTAAAATCAGCTTTGGTATTGAAGTTCATTTCATTAAAGGTGTTAAATAATATAACTAACAATTAAAGGTATTTTGTTATTTATAAGCAGTGATGGAAATAACAGCGTTATAAATAAACGGTGTTACTAACGGTGTTATTTTTTTTTAGTAACGAGTAATCAAAGGAATTACTGTTTCCCCCGTTACAACACCGTTACCATTACTGACAATATGGCGTTACTAATAATTTATTATAATAATATTATAATTTAATTTTTCAGTTCATCTGAATGGATGCGCAGCGTACCTGTATTTGACGAACCCTAAACTCAAGAGTGAAGGCACGCGACCAGCCGTCGCTTTGTCTCACACACGCAAAGAAAGATACAGAGCGAGAGAGTCATATATACCATGCAGAACTGACACGCTACATGTAAACGGTATTCTTTGCTGTATTTTCCTGTCAAAATAACGGAGTTCCTTCGGAATTCTTCAGCTTTTAAGAACTGCCGGTTTTTACGGTAGTAGGCGGAACTAATGCGCAAACGGCAATCTCATTGGCTGGTGCTCAGCTGTTATCACCCCTGTTTTGATTTCAGCAAATCAGTTCTAGCGAACGCAGACAACGTGATTAATATTCATGAACCCAGCAGCTTATTAATCCATAGTGAGTTTTCTATTAGAATTCGTAGTAGTTTTGTTATCTTTTCAGTATTATTTTAGTTTTCCCCCCACTTTTTTATAGAGACACTAAATTACAAACAATATCTGAAGCACCACCACCAATGTTGTTCAGTCATTATGACAAATATAGATTCATACAGTACATGGTTATTATAAAGTTCTAATTACTAAAGTTTAATGCTAAATTATCATATCTCAACTCAGTATCTCAGTTACTATTTGTGAGAAGTAACTAGTAACTATAACTAATTACTTTTTTAAAGTAACATGCCCAACACTGTTTATAAGCTGCGTTTTGCTAATAGGATGCACTAAACTATTTCTGGTGAGGCCTCGCAGGAATTTATGATACGTATTCTAATTGCAATCTGTCTAAACAATCCGAATTCTCTCAAGATGGGAATATTTTAGTGATGCGCTGGATGCTTGGGGGTTATTCTTCATTTCCTTGTACTGGATGTGAACACGTGCCATGCTATTTATAAAATGCACTGACAAATCCATCTAGGCAAGGAGAAGCCAGTTCATGTTCTATGCAGCCATGCAGCACAAATGGAGCTACAGGGAGTTTGCTAACTAAAAGATACTCTGATGTCTCATCCTTATAAAATCATCATGAGATGCCGAGTGAAATAAAAACAGGGCTAACTTTCTCCTTGCCTTTTTGTGAGGGTTCGCCAATTTAATATTCTCAATTTGTCTTTGATGTCGGGATCTGAGTTTCTGTGCTCGGAGTAATTTCATACTTGTGGGTGCTGTCTTGCATTTAAATAGGATGCTAATGGGCTGGAGTGAAACTCCCAAATACGGAATTTTAGTTTGTTTAGTTAAGTATGCACTGCTGAAAATATAGTTCATTGCAGGACAGCATAATCAGAATGTTAAACAAAAAATAAAATACAATTTTGAGGTAATCAATGACAAATCAATAATGTGAAAACTGCCACATTGATTTTGAGGGTTCCCTCACGGACAGCTCATCTCATAAAAAGTGCGCCACACCCTCGTGCTCAGTAGAACATGTGAAGGTCCCTGTAGTGTTACTGTCTGATGGAGCTCAGTGAGATGTCAGGTTTCCCGCTGAGACTCCTCTACCCACTTTCAATGTGCTATGCCATCTGATCTTCTACCCTCGCTCTTGCTATTTTTGAATTTCAGGCTCTTTGGCTTGTCCATGTTAAAAAATAATGCAGTTGCTTTTACCAGGCTGAAATTAGTTTTTGCTTTCCACATTCTGGAATAGACAAGGTAAATATTTAACCTTGAGAGAGCCTAAAATACTTAACCAACAAAGTACTTCACCAACGCTTACAGACAACATATGTTGACTCATGTATAATAAATTGCTTGTGATGTTCCTCATTTGTCAAGTCGCTTTGGATGAAAACATCTGCTGAATGATTAAATGTAAATGTTGGGGTCAAATCTTCCAAGCTTATTCGTACCAGTCTGAGTTGGTTTGCTGGTCTTACCTGGTTTAAACTGGTCTTCCAACCTGGCCAATCTGATCTCTAAGACAGAATGTCTTAAAAATACTCAAAACTCTTCAAAAAAAAAACATCAAAACAGACCAACTTGACCAGGGTAGGAGACCATTTAAGCACTATACACTCTTATATATATATACAGGTTCCTTGTATGAATTGATGGCTCTATGAAGAACCTTCAGCATTTCCTTTGTGCAAATGGTTCTTTTTAATAAAAGACGGTTCTTTAGATTATTAAAATGTTCTTCACAGTACAAAAAACAAATTGTTTAATGAGGTTCTATGGGAAACTCAAATGGTCCTTCTACTGAGTCACTGAATTCCCCTTTGGAATCTTTATTTTTAAGAATATAATAGTGAGAAAATATTCTTTAGGGTTTAAAAAGTTCTTTTACTATGAAAATTATAAGTCGTTCAGTTTTTGGTAAAACCCCAAAATGGTTTTTCTACGCCATCAGTGTGAATCTCTAACGATTTTTTTGTTAATTCAGTAATCAGTCCATTATTCTGACAATTCATTGAGTAATCTGATAATTATAATTATTTGTCTGCGGTAAGAAAAATATAAGTGAACAAAATCGCCTTTAAAATGACTTAAAATACATATATAATAGCAATGAGGTAATAATAATTTGTTAAAATCAAGTATCAAAAGCAATCATATGGTTTTATTGGACAAAACTGTACATTAATAAGTCTACATTAATGTACATTACGCATTGTATCAAATGACTGTAGAGGGCGCCAGCGGCCTGACGATTGTTGTACACTTTACTCCACTTTAATATGAACTAATCCTTGTTTAACATTGACTAAACAACATTTTATTCAAATGCCCATGTAATCTTTAATATTTGGCCATTTCTATACAACAGAAATGCTACAGCCACTGTCATTTCTTGAATATGTGGACATCAAAACGTGTAAACTCAGAGTGAGGGTTTAAACTTTTATTTTGAAATCGCGATGAACGTTAACGTTAGCATATAGAAAAAGATACTAATAAATTTTCCTGTGTTTGCGTAGGTTTATAAATGACTTAACTTACAAATCTGATGAAACGGCGCACGTTGCGTTCCCAGGTGAATCTTATAATTAACCAAAACTCACAACAATATGCAGAGATGGAGTTTGAGACGCTAAACACATGTAACTGTTAATGATAACTGCTTGTGAGGAGCCACTCTAAGATGCACCTAACCTTACATAAACTAAATTATAAAATAATTAAAGCACATATATACATTTAACAGAATCGTAGCATTTGTGAATTCACAGTATCATAGCATTATGCTTTATTATGATTTTTAAATGGGTTTAATTTATGATGCAGCCTTGGAAAAGGTCTTATAATGGGTTTCATGGATTCTCATTTGTCCAGTTCTCCACTTCCTGTATTTTGCCGGCCTCTCCACACGAGCAAAATGCTATGGAGGAGTTTTTTTTATAATCGAGTACTCGATTTGAATTGAGAAATCGTGACAGCCCTAGTGAATACCTTCTTTTCGGAAGCTTCATTTGTAAGATTGTGGGTTGAATTAAGCTGTTTTTCAGTGTGGTATCATCCACCAAAAGAACATGTCTCCTAGGGGTTTGTGAGAGTGAGGGTTTAGCTCCTGTTTTAGCAAGGTGTGTCTGTGCCCCAGAGACATTACCTTCATTTACACCCTGTTTCACGCTTTGCCTTGACAGTTGCAGGGTAACGCCGGGCTACAGCCCACCTACGGTTCTTTCACGTCTATTTTTGTCAATGTCCTTTCCCCTTTGAGGTCCTCACCTATGTAACGTGACAACTACTGTCTAGCCAAATCACATTCGGTCCAACACAACTCTGATGTTAAGGTCACTGTTGCTTTATTTAGATATCTTCAAAACAGCAAGACCTGTTTTACTTTTCTAGGATAAATTATTAAACGCGATTTCGTGTTGGCTGTACATTATGCTGAAAAATGAGAATAAGTGCTCCTTATCTGTGTGAGGTCTCATTAAATCTGGGACAGAGAGACATCTGTTTGAAAAAGGTTAGCACATAGTGGCTCTTCCGCCAAATGGGCCATAATTCAGACAAATTGGATAGAACTGCAATTGTGTGAATGTGGTAGTGGTAGGAACAGTAAGCATTAGCACGGTTATATGAGGAACACTTACTCTCAAATGCCACTGTCCAGTTTTAAAATATTCACACTCTTGTTGCTAACAGGCCCAATTCAATGATGCCAAATTTACTTCAGCGGAAAGAAAAGATTCAGTTAATCATGCATGGTACTAAGTCATTAAAGGGTTAGTTCACCCAAAAATGAAAATTCTGTCATTAATTACTCACTCTTATGTTGTTCCAAATCTGTAAGAAATTAGTTCATTTTAGGAACACAAATTAAGGCATTTTTGATCAAATCCGAGAGCTTTCTGACCCTCCATAGACGGCAAGGGTTCTTCCACAGTCAAGATCCAGAAAGGTAGTAAGGACATCATTAAAATAGTCCATGTGACATCAGTGGTTCAATTGTAATTTTATGTAGCTACAAGAATACTTTTTGTGTACAAACAAAACAAAAAATTACAACTTTATTCAACAATTTCTTCTGTGTCACCCTAGCACCATGGACTGTGGAAGGACCCTTGCTGTCTATTGAGGATTCATCAGAAATATCTTAATTTGTGTTCTGAAGATGAACAAAGGTCTTACGGGTTTGGAACAACATGAGGGTGAGTAATTAATGACAGAATTTTCACTTTTTAGGTGAACTAACCCTTTAAAAACCTTATATAAAACATTAAATGACCTGCTTTTTATACATTTATTTTGAAGTAAAATGTGCGTAATGGATCTGTACAGTAAAATGAGAACACTACACTACTAATCGAAATTTTTTTAATTTTGATGAAATATTAAACAAATGAACATAAGGGCCTTATGTTGCATTTTTTTTTTTTCAGTTAACCTAATGTTGCAACTAGCTGATATATATATTATACATAATTAATTATTATTATTATAGTAAGTACATGTAACGTGTAATAATAAAAAGTGTTACCTTTTTTAAAGAAATATCAAAAATATGTTTTATGGTTTTAGTTTGATGGTACCTTTACACAATAACAGTGTACTAAAAATGAAAAAGTGTTTCCTTTGCGTCCTTTGCAGGCAGATGACAATGTTGTTAAAATGATCCACGACTGTTTACATGGATTTGTGAAAAATGTAAAAATGCTGTATTATGTATGTCAGGGTAGTAGTTGATGTCACTTTTTAAAGAAACACTACGCGCCTGCGCGCATACTTAATACCTAAAGCATGTAATACACATACTCATGACGTCACCGTTGTCACGTTGAAACCCGTTTTTAAAAGTTTCCATTTTCAGGCCCCCAAAATGCTGATGTTGTGTAAATGAATGGCCCAAGCACATAAAAAGTTTTCGTTTTTAGTGGAAAACTGTGTCCTGTAAACGCCTCCCTAGTTAACAATAATAACCCTGCCTTAGGGTGAGGGTGATGAAATGTGTCAGTGACAGGTGTTTAAATTCATGCACATTCAATGTGGGTCTACAGATGAGTGCACATCAATTAGAATTAATCAAATTCATCAAAATAATAAAAATGATTAATTAAAAAGAGATGTGAATGTGCTTTAACTAAAACATTTTTGCATTCTATAATTTAATAATGTTATATTATTAATAAAGTGATGTCAAAATGTCATTCCTGAAGTGTTTTTGCTAATAAAACTCTCATTGGGATTACTAAAGTACATTTTTATGCGCATTGCACGTCCAGTTTCAAAGTTATAATCATAACATCCATCCATGCATTGCATTTAAAAATGGGTTGTGTTGCTGAGTCTGTACAGCAGAATGAAACATATCTCCAGTGTGTCTCAAAAAGAGCAGTGGGTGGTGAGTGTGGGTGTTTCAAAGTCTCTCCTCATCTCTGTCACTTCCCCTCGCTGACATTTACAAACCTACAAAGCCCTCACAGCTACTGCTGGAGAGATGGATTAGTTGCCCAATCCCTTCAACAAACAGAGTTTTCATTGTGCATGTCAGAAAATTAAAAAAAAATGTGTACTTTAAGGTTACAAAGTAACTGAGTAACTGATATTATGTATTCTGGATACAACTCAGATAATCTATATGAAATGTTTTGTATTATCTTTCTGCATTTTTAATGAAAAAGAATGCAGCATTTATGCAAAAACAGATGAATAACAGACAAAACAACATCAGGAACAAAATAAAACAACAAAATGTAATAAACTGGACACTTCCCATCATTCATAAATGTTACAATGTGAAAGGCAAATAGATTGTCTGTTTTGCTTTGTTTTACTCAATTGCCTACAGAAGAGAAGACATGACAGGAGGACAGATGGTGAGAGCTGTACACTATGACAAATATCCTAGACACACAAAGCCAGTGTGAGCAACTTATGCAACAATCGATCAGGGATATGAATATGGAGCCTTTACCTTTACAGTTCACTGCCGTTGTAGATGACAGCTCTTTGATTCAGGCTGGAGAGGCTGCTTTATCCGACGGGTTTAGCGTGGCTCTGTTCTTGTGTAGAGATATCTACTGTTGCCCACATGTAGCAATCATCACACAGCGTGTTCATCGGTGTGAAAGCGTGAGGGAGCGAGGAACCGGAGAGAGAGAGAGAGGAGGGAGAGAGAGAGAGATGAGAAAAATAGGCAGAGGGAGAGGCTTTGTCAACACACTGGTCTCTCCGGAGATTCAAAGGGCATTACTATGCCGTTTTGTTTTGCTCCATCGAGGCTTTTCAGTGTCATGTTTGTGTTGTAAGCTCTCACGCTGTCAAACTGTTATTCTGCATGGATGTATGTCATAGACCAGAGGGAAATTTCAGGTCTAGTACGCAGGTTTCGGCCGAGGTAATGGGATCCTTTGAGGAGAGGAACAAGGAGACTAAATCAAGCCGGCGTAGACATCAAAGCCGCCTTTTTATCCCGCGCTCGCCGTGGCAAATCCTTGCTGGGTTTAAAAAGGGGACATGCTGGCCTCATTTGATAGCTCATCTGAGTATGGGCTGTAGACTGACTGCTTGAGTACTCCGCTTTCTCAGCTCTCCACTGGAGGCATATTATGTCCTCGAAATAGTGTCGTATCATCTTAGATGCTTCTACGAACACATACAGGCACACGTGAATAATGCACAGCAGCCATGCTGCATGAATTGGAGGTTGCAGTCGAACTATTCAAAACCTTCGTTAGAGCTCGTTCATTGAAGATAGCGAATGCACTGCCGCTGAGAAAGACCTACAATATTCAAAGACGCATCAAGACGCTAACTGCTAACTATGCTACTACATCCTGGCATTTTCACCACAAGGCTGAGGATGCTCGACTTGAAGTAATATCTGCATTAATGAACATATTTTTTATTATTTGGTGAAATAGCCCCACAAAGGGCATTAACCTGTGGGTTCTCAAGGACGATGGGCCTTTTGTGTAGCAGCTGTTTGAAAAACTCTGCATGCATAGAATTAGCTTTCCTCTTTGAGGCTGAGCAGATATGCTCACTTGATGACTAATCGTCGAGGAAATGTCCATGAAAATGGACAATGGACAGTCTAATAATTCATTTTTGCTCTTTTATGTTTTTTCTTTTTCCGTTTTTCATTCAGTCTTATTGCCATTAGCATTAAGTTGCATGTTGGGGTGAGGTTACTTTGAATTCTGTGTATGTCGAAGAAATGCTTAATACGTATGTACTGAAATAAATGCTAATATTACTGGCCATGTCCCAAATGGCACCCTAAATCCCTTCTGTTGAGTCGACAGTTTTGTGATGTAATGCTGCTTTGACTGTCGGGTAGAAGTTTGCTACGGGGTCAGAAAGGGGATGCTCACGAGCACTTTTTTCTGAAAGCTAAAATGACGAATGAAACTCCCTAAGGTCTCTTAACGGAATCGGCCGTTGTAAGTCCACAGAGCCATAGATGGTGCATTCAGAAAAGCCAACCTGATCTCACGGCAATTCGTACATATTTAAGGGGTGGCTAATTTGTACCATTTTGTGAAAATTTGTATGTGAATGACCACTCCTAAAACCGCCCCTAAACCTAGCCCTCACAGAAAACATACAAAAACCTACGAGTGAGGTCATACGAATTCATAAGATTTAGTCATAAAATATGTATGAATTGGTCATGAGAAAACAATTTGTGGATTTTACGGAGCGACTAAAGGGACATGATTAGCCACTTGCTAGCAGTAACCTGTTACATTATACTAGGCTACATAAAATTTCACTTACCTTATTAGGACTGATGAGGACGATAGTGAATGATTTGCATATTCTGAGCACCACTGACAAATCTTGTAAAATGTGTGATCACAAATCTCTACAGTGAAAGTAAAAAGCGAGCGCATTTCAATGGTCCCATATTAATAACGGCTTGCTGATGACCGAAAATGCAACGCTGTCTCAACCAATTCGTACATATTTTACAGGGTGGCTAATTTGCATGAATTAATACAACCTCACTCGTACGATTTGTCTAGACCAGGGGTCACCAAACTTGTTCCTGGAGGGCCGGTGTCCTTCAGAGTTTACCTCCAACTTTCCTCAACACACCTGCCTGGAAGTTTCAAGTATACCTAGTAAGACGTTGATTAGCTGGTTCAGGTGTGTTTGATTAGGGTTGGAGCTAAAGTCTGAAGAGACACCGGCCCTCCAAGACCGGATCTGGTGACCCCTGGTCTAGACCCCAGTGACGGGAAGGTTTAGGGGCGGGGTTATGGGTAGGTCATTTGTACGAACTGATACGAATTGGGTAGCTCATAAAATACACACAGTATAGCCAAAAATCATATGAATTCTTATGAGGCCACCTCGTAAAATATGTACGAATTTACATGAGATCTGGTTGGCAATTTATATACAGTATAATTACCCAACGCTATATTTGCGAGAGAAAGCAGTGAAATATTTTTTTCCCTCATATCTCGTATTTATTCCTTTTAGGGGTTCTGTAGTACACCTCATTTCCTTTCCTAACATGGTATATGGATTCGGGCACATCCCTAGTGCACTAATGCACACAAATACAAAACATGTCAACACAAATGACACTAATAATATAAACAATAAGGGGGTCATGAACCGGCTTTTTTAAAATTATTTTGTACTGTTCTCTGAGGTCCACTTATAGTTTATATAGTTTATATAGTATCCACTTATCAAGAATTTTACATCAAAAAACATCATAATATTAAAGTAATAGGTTACTTTCTGTCCTTGTTTTGACCCCCTTTATTAGAACGCTCTGTTTGAATAGGCGTGGCGGATTGTAAACTCGGAAATAAATGCCCACTACTATGATTGGCTAACAGTTGTGTATATTAGACAGCCTACATCCTTCATAAATGGACACATAAACACTCTGTACAAATAAATATAGTTTTTCACCATATAGAGTTCTTACATTACCAGTGAACGGGTTTTTACCTTTTTAGATCATTTTATATCATTTTTACAGTGTATCATCTGTTTTTTATTTTATAATTTTTATAGATCACCCCCCGCCCCCGACTGAAATCAATGAACAAGAAATCTAAGAATGATTTAAATAAATCATCAGAAAACAGGCATGCAGTAAAGATGTACTGAGTTCCTGAACCACTGTGTCAGGATTGAGTCCACACATGCAGCTCAGACATTACACAATATGCTCTGCATTACCTATTTAGGCTTCCTTTTTTTCCGGTCAGTGCAAGTTGACTTACAGTGCAACACTTCCATCACCATTATCGGAATTAAATTTTTATTTTTATATACACTAGATTACATTATCATGAGGTTACACAACAAGCAGACGCACTTCCGGGTTCCTCAGTGTCTAATGATCAGATGCATTACACAGTGTACACTGCCTGGTCAAAAAAAAGAAAGTCGAAAAAAAAAGAAAAGTTGTCATTTGGATTTAAATAAGAAAATATTGAAGAGTACAGGACTGAACCATTACTGAAGTGATATGTTTCTGCTGGCATATGTTTTGCAAGAATTATTTTAACCTTGATGCAGTTAAAGTTTTATTTCTTAAAATGAAATCCGTATCCATGTTTATATTCCAGGATGACAATGTTAAGATTCACTGGACACAATTGTGGAATAGTGGTTGAGGGAGCATGAATTTCATGTACAGTACACTCTAAAAATACTGGATTATTTTTTTTTACCCAAATTGCTGGGTAGTTTTTCTGCACTCTTAAAAAATGTTAGGTTATTTTTTAACCCAAATGCTGTGTTCAGCTTGTTGGGTCTTTTTAATGGGCATTTAATGCTGGGTTATTTTTTCTACCCAACCATTGGGTTGACTCTATCTCCAACGAAACAACCCAGCTACTACGATACAGTCAGAGCGTGCACTTCAGCGAAATAAAGGTGTGTATACATTTTATTTAATTTATAAAGTCTTTACTGTGCTGTAAATTATATTTTTTTATGCAACGCAACATACAAGGACAAGATGTCAGTCAGCTGCATCAGCAGTGGTCGTTTCACATGATGGAAACACCTTTTGCCTTGCACAACAAATGCTTTTATTCATTATAATACTGAATTTAATTTAATTGGTTAATTTTAATGTTAAAATGTGTTCTCTAATGTCAATACTCTTTTGAAAGTCTGATGTTCGTAGTCCTCCTGCCGAACAGCAGCCCAACACCGGCTCAGATTTTACCAGCCCAGGCTCATTGGAAATACATGCCTCTACAACACCGTAATTACGTACCTTACTGCACGTTTCGCGGCAGTTTCAAAGTGAAATGTCCAGAGAATGGCGCTAAAACGCACATTGTATGCGTGACCCTTGCACGTTTTTATTACACTGGCACAGACACATATTGCTGCGTTTTTATTGTGCTGCTTGAGATACGTATTGTAGCTGTTCTGAATTGAAATATCCGGGGCGTGTCGCTAAAGGTTAATGCTCTCCAAACCCAACCCTAAACCTAACCGATAGTGTTAACAAATGCAAAACCGATTAAAATGCAGCCGTGCTATTTTAACTTCCTCATCCAGATTTAAGCTGTTTTGGTGAACCGTAGTTTCACGGGGTTCGAACCGGAGCTTTTCATCACCCAAGTGCGACGGCGTATCGCGTGAGCTACCGAGCAAACTAAATTAGAAAACTCATGCATATGAAGCTGTATATGTGATGACAACATTCAAAAGTATCAGTTTTCAGATCTCTCAGGATGTTAAAATTGTTATAAAACCATAATGTGTAATATTCTGCCGTAGTAATCTGAAAATTAGGCTTTATTAATCAATGTGTAAATCATACTATGTGTGAAAAAGAATAGAAGTTTTACTGCCTTCAGCGTTCATTTCAACTGGAAACTGCAGTGATTCGTACATATAGGTACGTTTTTTCAGGTTTGCAGAAATGTATATAGAGGCACGTATTACCAGTGACCATAAGTTGGATTTCAGTGATACCAGTAACTGGGAATTAGCACTATTTTAGTGAAAAGTGATTACGGAGAACGGTTGAATACACTTAAATTAAAATGCTATTTTTAAATGTTAATATTTTTTATTTCTAAAATGCTTTTTAAACAAGTTGGGTTGGGTTAGCAATGGGTTTCCAAATAACCCAAGTTATTGTCATTTGACATTGTCAGTACAAGATCTTAGCCAAAAATTATGCAATTCTTCATTGAAACAAATGTTGTGATGTTGCATATTGTTGTCAAAACGATGCCACAACAAAAGCACAATGTTGTCAAAGCTAAAGGTGAGGTGGTCCAACGAAATAGTAGAGTGCGCAACTTCTTGCAACTTGTCATCCTGAAATATGGACATGGTTATGTCTTCCGACATGGTTGTTTAAGAAAAAAGAAGTTACACACTGCATAATAAAACATGCAATAATGATTCAACAATCTTATGCCAGTCTTTAGAATGGTAGTGTTTCGCAGTTCCCACAAAAAAAAAAACTGTTTTCAACATATAAGAAAAAATGTTTCTTGAGCACCAAATCAGCATATTAGAATGATTTCTGAAGGATCTTGTGACACTGGAGAATAGAGTAATGACTGCTGAAAATTCAGCTTTGCTATCACATGAATAAATTATATTTTAAATTTCAAATAGAAAACAGTTAAACATTTGTACTAATATTCTACAATATTCCTTAATAAAAATTAATTTACACTGGATATAAGCCTATATATAACGTCCCCTCAAAAGATATACATATTATTTAAATCTCTTTAACTGAGATAAATCTGCAAAACTACTTGTATAGTGGGTCACTACTGTGGACAGATTTTAGTCAAAGCTGGTAAGTAGGGTAGCACTCAGCCACATAAATGCTGTTATCTGGTCAGAGGGAACATCCCAGTTTAATCAGCTTCAAAGGTGGATTTACTAAGCTTTCAAATCGCTGGAAAAGCCTGATGAGATGAAGGCTGGTAAATGCTCTTCTGAAATGAAATGACATGACATACAGTATAATATACAAAAATACAGTAAATGTCCAATTTGATGCCTTTGAATATAACATAACTACAAGATGCCGTTGGATGCTACTAATTGTATTGATAAATTACCCCATGACTTTACATCATCCTCCTTATTTTTTAACATAAAAGTGGTCATAGCCATTTGTAACTTGAATGTGCGACGCTTCCGGTGTCATTCTCTTCAAGTTATTTTACCTTTATATTGCAAACTGATACCACAAAACTGGTCATATATGTCCAATTTAGATTTATACATAATCTGAAAGCTGAATAAATAAGCTTTCCATTGATGTATGGTAAGTATTCCATTGATGTTTTTTTAGGATGGGACAATATTTGGCCGAGATACAACTATTTGAAAATCTGGAATCTGAGGGTGCCAAAAAAAATCTAAATATTGAGAAAATCAACTTTAAAGCTGTCCAAATGAAATTCTTAGCAATGCATATTAATGAAAAATTAAGCTTTGATATATTTACGGTGGGAAATTAACAAAATATATTCATGGAACATAATCTTTACTTAATATCCTACTCTTTTTTGGCAAAAAATAAAAATCGATCATTTTGACCCATACAATGTATTTTTGGCTACTGCTACAAATATACCCATGCTACTTATGACTGGTTTTGAGGTCCAGGGTCACATATTATAAACAGGATGCCTGAGAATGCTGATATTACCATATTGCACTGGAAAAGTATTAATGGAGAGTTGTTGAGCGTCGAGAGCTAAGCACACTCAGCCTGCCAATAATAAATCAGGAGTGATACATCCAAAACAGATGTGCTCATGTTGAAATTCATTATTATTTTATCAAGAGCGAGTACAATAATGGCACTCGTGTTGTTGTAGGTGAGATACAAAAGGTATGTCTACTCAATAGGCTGCTTAACCCAGCTGCCCTCAGACAAAAAGAGATCAGCAGTTGTGTTATTATACAGTATGCTCCCCTCTTCTCTCCGCTCCACAGTTCTCTTCCACATATCAGACTGTTTAAATGCCTCCTACTTTCTCTTTTCACTCTGGGTTGCCCCCCTGCGACAAGTACGTACTCCCCCTGTAATTAGCCCACTCTTCCAACCATTAGATTCCCCTCTTTTGTCACTTTCCATGCAGTCACTGATTACACGTTGGCAGGAATCCCACAAGATCACTGGTGAATGCACAGCGTTCAGGGAGGCTTGTTCAATGTAACGTGCATGATGACAGGAGAAAAGGGACAGTTCTACACCCACACACTGTAGGTGGAGAGAAGAAGAAGATGAAAGAAGCCCTTTCAGATGCCTCAGTGGCAGATCGCTTTGTATGACCTTCTCTGTCAGACTATACATTGATTTTTAACACTTGTTATTTATGGTTAAATTGGAAAAAATGTCAATCATTTCTCTAAAGTTGCACCTGCACATAAAGGCACATCATAAATTCCTAATGTCATAAAGAACAACATTCAAGGACTTTCAAGAAATGGGAGTGTCAAAAATGTCAAATGTGTTAAATTAATGTCAAAAAGTGTTAAAATTAAAACTAAATCAGCAGCAATAGAAATACACCATAACATAGTGTTTCGCAAGTTATTTTTCTGTAATACAATGCAAAGCATTTTAGTATTTCTAAGTTTTAGTGTTTTAGTATTTCTAAAGCAAAGTATTTCCAGCATATTAGCTTATTAAGTAACACTTTCCATGAATAACAGGATTCATTTGGTGTTAAATTACTTTCTGGAACACATTAAAGGCAAAACTCCAATAATCTTTGCAGCGATAGGGCAACTATTAACTATTATCTAACTATTATTTAGCATAAAATTGACATTGCATAATAAGAACCTAGTTTTAAATGTCTATACAGGTCATTTAAATGGCTCACCTCACTGATTCTGTCCCACATTACTGTATCCAGTGAAATCATACGGTGTCATAAATTTGACATTGTGGTTTGGTGAATTTATATTAACTTATTTTAAAAGACAAAAAGTCATATTCAGCTATGTCCCACATGCACAGCCCTGGATGTCCTGATCCGATCCAAGTCATTGAATATTGAGTATCTGCTGATACAGAGTCCCGATCCTATTCCTAGTGTTTAATGCACAATTCAAGTGCTTTACAGTTAATAAAATTAATACAGTGTACGCAGAGAGTAAAAGTAATGCACATACTGTATAAAGACAATGGTAGATGTAAACATGTTACGACGATAAATTGATGCATCACGATTTGCAAAACGATTCTGAGATTTTCAGAATGTGTCACGATTCTCTCTCAATTCTTAGTTTTTTTAACAGCAGAGGACGCTGTAATTTAGTTTTTTGAAAAGCAGTGTTGCCAAGTCTGCGTTTTTTTTTCCGCGGAATTGGGCTACATTAACACTATTGCTGTGGGTTTTTTTTTTTTTTTTTAAACATTTATTTTTGGGCTTTTTTATGCCTTTATTTGGACAGGACAGTGTAGATAAGACAGGAAAGCATTGGGTGAAGAGAGAGGGCAGTGGGATCGGCAAAAGACCACGAGCCGGGATTCGAACTCGGGTCGCCGTGAGCGCAATTGCACTGTATGTCGGCGCACTAACCAGAGTACAGCTTTTTCTAAAGCATGCAGATCCATTTGCTGTTCAAAACTAAGCTTACAATCGATTTGAGAGAGAATTACGATCCAGAATCCCGGAATCGATGCAGAATCACTTCTCGATTCGAGATGCAGTCATTTATTTTCCCAGCCCAATTGTAAACAGACTGTGCGGTCACAATTATAAATATGGGACTACTGATATAAACTTCTTGTATTTATATGTACAATAAGCAGAAAAATTACAACATGGAGATGGTTAAAAAGTATGAAGCTTACTGTCTGTTTATTAAATCTGCACCCAAAAGATGCACCCATAAAAGCACGTTATGACAGCCATGTCTCAAATTGTCTGATGGCAGATAAAAGTAAACAATAAAAGTGATCCTTACGGAAGTACGCGTCAAATACACTGACTGAACACGGAATCTCGAAAGGGGTTTTTTTTTTTTTTTTTTTTTTAGAAAATGACCAATCGTTTCACTAGATCATACCCTTCTTCCTCAGCTGGGATTGTTTAGAGCCCTTTGAAACTGCACTGAAACTGCATTTTGGAGGTTTAAACTCAAGCACCATTGAAGTCCACTATATAGAGAGAAATTCTGAAATGTTTTCCTCAAAAAACAATTTCCTTACGACTGAAGAAAGAAAGATATGAACATCTTGGATGACAAGGGGGTAAGTAAATTATCTGTACATTTTAGTTCTGGAAGTGAGCTTCTCTGGCACACGTTTCCTCTTCTTTAAGTGGTGGCGCATTTGAGCGTCTTTTCCTTTTAATGACGGTTGGCAAATCTACTGAAAAGCACTTACCGCTACCTACTGCACTTTACCGGCATGACAGCTGACGTAAATTAAGGATCAGACTTAATGGGATAGTTCACCCAAAAATGAATGTCATTCCAAACTAATAAGACCTTCGTTCATCTTTGAAACAAAGTTAAGATATTTTTGATGAAATCTGAGAGCTTTCTGACCCTACATAAACACCAGTGCAACTGAAACGTTCCCAGGTCCAAAAACATAGTAAGGAGATCAGTAAAATAGTCCATGTGACATCAGTGTTTCAATCGTAATTTTACGAAGCTATGAGCATTCTTGTTTACTCAAGAATACAAAAATACAAAAAGACTTTATTCAACAATTCTTCTCGTCCAAGTCACTGTCCTCTGCCATTATCGAGAGTTCAGAAGATGAACGAAGGTCTTACGGGTTTGGAACGACATGAGGGTGAGTAATTAATGACAGAATTTTCATTTTTGGGTGAACTATAGCTTTTACAGAACCGATACCTATGAGTTAAAATAAATGTTTGATCAGCCCCATTCCCAATCCTTGAGATTGGCTTGGGACATCCCTACCTGTTAATGCACTGCATTTTTTAAACAATCCATACAATTGTGACACATGTTCATACACATCCAAAGTATTTGTATTCTGCATCTTTATGAATAAAATAATTTATTTTATGCAAAGTATCAGGCTTTTCCCTCACACGATAAGACCGACATTCAGGTGATTCACACAGCGCACCAGCATGTTGCTCTGCGTGAAACTGAACGATATACAGCACAGTAATTATTTTATATATAAAATAAAATGTACACAAACCTGTTTTTACCAAAGAAATGCATCAATTTGATGGCGCTTAGAACTGCTCTCTTGACGCAAAATCCCCACGATAATTAACTCAACCACTGGGTTACGTCTGACCCAGGATCTGAATAATACAAAAACTACCCAGACATTGTATTGTTATATCTGACCCAGGAGCTGTGTAACACAAAGAACACCCAAACACTGAAAAAATAACCCAAAAAATTGACCCAAAAGGCTCAACCCAGCATTTGGGTTAAAAAAATAACCCAGTATTTTTTTAAAGTGCAGGAAGTGGCATCAATTCAACCCCTTAAAAAGCATAATAACAAAGAGCACTCTCTAAGTGGAGCCACACTCTTTCATTCTTTTTTTAATTACTAATATGTATCTTTAAGGCACTAATATGTACAAGGTGTACCTTTTAGCTTTTGTACCTTAGGGTACTGCACCAATTACAGCTTTTGTGCCATTTTTTTTCTGAGAGTGTAGAGAGGTTTCAGCTTTCTATTTCTCGGTTTTGTTCAATCATGTCACCAAGGTTATTGTAAGAAAAAGTATATGAGATATACTGCTATTTGCTGTTTTTGCTATAAAATAATGATATTTCACGAATCTGTTCCACCATATGAAATCAAAAGGCTCAATAGTATTTAGTTGCTCAAACAGCATGGTCTGACATTTATTAAAACTGACTAGTCCTAATTTGTAGGTGTGGAAGTGTACCTACTACTGCAAATAGTTCTTATGTAATGGTTATTAAACTTAATCGTTAGTGCAAACAAATGACCAACCGTTCAGCAGTAAGTAAACACAAGACATAAACTGGATTATATTTACATGTAGATGACATAAGAGGAAGTCTTTGTCATAGTGGAAACTGGAAACAGAGATGTCAGCATGACAAATCATAAAATGAGGCAGTGTGCCAACTCCAGTCTTATTAGACTCATCTGATAACAGGCTTCCAAGCTACTTGTTTAATGTTGTTCAGATAGATAAATAGATAGTGGAATAACAATGCTAAATTAATAAACTTCCAAATTGATATATTTCATGCTTACATCAGATCTAAGAGAAGCTGATTTGGAGAGAGTGTGTTGAAGCTAATGGGCAGAATGAGAGCAGACGGTGAATGACGACCCAGAGCTTTTCACCTGATCCAGATGTCTCCAAGGGCCTTTTGCTGTAATGAACCGAGCTACTTGCACACCCACAGACAACTTAACTAGCATAGATGTTAATAAAGGATTATATGAAAGACATGACTTTTCATAAATCTCCCTCCACTTACCATTTCAAATTTACCATGCAATCATCTACAGAGAATTTATTCATTGAATGAAACTGTGGCAATGTTGTCTTTGAAACTATTAGGCTTTATTAAGAAACAGGATGCATTAGTGTAATAATGAATAGGCATTATTTTCCAACAGCGTATTTTCATCTTTTTGTAAACGTCATGGTTACAACAGTTCAGCTTAGGCTTAAGTATCTTTTTTTGGCCCTAAACAGCAAAGTGAAAAACAACATTAGCAGTCTTGTGGTTACAGCTGTAAGTAAATTATCACTCATAAGACTGGAAGCTATGACTATTTTTGTTGCACAAATGAGGCCTTTGATGCAGACATTTGAACTACTGTTAACATGGGTTGGCAAATATTAATGGCTTGTTACATAAACCTTGAACAAAAGATGCTTTACTTCAAGACTTTGATTTTTGGGGGGTCTTTTTTATAGGTTTTGGGGCTTTTGATAAATTGCTGCAAAGGTATCCAGAAAACCTGGTTATGCATGACAAGATTCCACAGCACAAAATCAACACATTTATTAGTGAAGTTGCTCTGCCCTCTTGTGTGCATAGAGGAACATTACTTCACCACCTCCCAATGTCAGTAAGAGGTTTATTGTACATACCTGGAGAAATCTGTTAGATATTTGTTAGCATTCACCTTTATCTCAATGGCAGTAGCTCAACTGGTGGATGCAGCCCTGGATGAGCAGTACGTGATCTTCATACTGCCACCGTTGTTCTTAAGCACTTAGTTCTGGAAGGCTTTTTTTGGATGCATGATCTGTGATGTCAAAGGCACCAGACTGAGAAAACATGTCAGCACATTATGTGATAAAATTAGCCAAAATTTCAGTCCAATCTCGAGTAACGTTACATCAATAACGTCCTGTGAAGTGAAGAGCTGTATGCTTTGTAAGAAACAAATCTTTTAAGGTGTTTTAACTTTAACTTCATTTCTGTGAACTATTCAACAATAACAAATGTGAAATATCTTTCTATCCACCTTATTTTTCCTGTATGAGTGGCTGCAGCCATTTGTACATTTTATGGGTCTGGCTTCTGATCTCTGTGTCCAAAACAGCTTGTTCTGCTGCTTGAAATTGCAAATTGGTGTGTCTTACCATATTATTAAGTTGGCTTGAGAAAGCCAACTTACTGATCTACTATTTAAGATTATTATTATTCTTCTACTGAGCCAAATTTCGGTATCTATCTCCTCCTAGAGATTTCAAGCTAGAACCACCAAACCTGGCCCAGACCTTCAGACTGGTCTGACTCGGTGTATCTTTTTAGACTGATTCGGCTTACAGTTTCCTTCAAATGAGCCAACACTCTTCAAACTCCAACTGACAAAATTTAAATCTAAACTCTTAGAATCTTTTGAGGCTCAATCAAGCTTCCCCTCTATGTACTATTTCTAATCAATTTAGACTCATTTAAGCTTCCACTCTAATATTTCTAATATTTCTAATCTATCTAGCTATCTAAATCATACTAGCAACATGCTAGTAACATGCTAATCATACTAGAAACATGCTAACATCATGCTAGTAACATGTTAAATCATGCTAGCAACATGGTAGTAACTGGTTAATCATGCTGGCAGCATGCTAGTAACATGCTAATCATGTTAGAAACATGCTAATCATGCTAGCAACATGGTAGTAACATGCTAATCATGTTAGAAACATGCTAGCAACATGCTAATCATGCGAGCAACATGGTAGTAACATGTTATGATAGAAAAATGCTAGCAACGTGCTACTAACATGCTAATCGTGATAACAACATGCTAGTAACCTGGTAATCATGGTAGCAACATGCTAGTTACATGCTAATCATTCTAGCAGCATGCTAATCATGTTAGAAACATTCTAGTTGTGCTAGCAACATGCTAGTAACATGCTAATCATGTTAGAAACATGTTAACATGCTAATCATGTTAGCAACATGTTAGTAACTTGCTAATCATGCTAGCAATATGCTAGTAACATGCTAATCATGCTAGCAACATGCCAATCATGTTAGCAACATGCTAGTAATATGCTAATCATGCTAGAAACATGTTAACAACAAGCTAGTAACATGTTAGCCATGTTAAAAACATGCTAGTAACATGTTAATCATGCACAAAACATGCTATCGACATGCTAATCAGGCTAGAAACATGCTAGTAATCTGATAATCATGCTAGCAACGTGCTAATCATGCACAAAACATGCTATCAACATGCTAATCAGGCTAGAAACATGCTAGTAACCTGGTAATCATGCTAGCAACGTGCTAGTTACATGCTAATCATTCTAGCAGCATGCTAATCATGTTAGAAACATGCTAACATCATGCTAGTAACATGCTAGTTCTGCTAGTAACATGTTAGTAACATGCTAATCATGTTAGAAAAATGCTAACATCATGCTAGCAACATGCTAGTAACTTGTTAGTCATGCTAGCAATATGTTAATAACATGCTAATCATACTAGCACTATGCCAATCATGTTAACAACATGCTAGTAATATGTTAATCATGCTAGAAACTAGGGCTGTGCAAATAATCGCATGCGATTATGATGCGCATCTCTTCAGTAATGCCGGTTCTGCCGGTTCACTGACAGTGAATTTCGGCTCTTTCGGCTCTTTGTAGTGAGTGCCGCTCCATAATGAATGCGTCTGACTGCACGTGATGGAAATTTACGACTAATCACGGAACCGGCATTACTGAAGAGATGCGCATCATAATCGCATGCGATTATTTGCACAGCCCTACTAGAAACATGTTAACAACAAGCTAGTAGCATGCTAATCATGTGCAAAACATGCTATCAACATGCTAGTCAGGCTAGAAACATGCTAGTAACTTGCTAATCATGCTAACAACATTCTAGTAACTTGCAAATTATGCTAACAATAAAAGCCTATAAAAATACAAGCAACAAGCTAATCATGCTAAAACATGTTAACAACATGTTAAATCATGTAAGCAATGTGTTAAATCATGCTAGCTGCTTCCATACTTTTACAACTGCTTCAAACTTTCAGGCTAGGCTTTCTCAAGCCAACTTAAAGTTTGTTCTCAAACTTTACTCATCTAGTTTTAATGTAATTTTATATATTATTTAATGTATTACTTTAATTTCTAAACGGTTTAATTTATATTCTTCTCATTGTTTCCCTATAGCGGACTTCCACGTTGAAGAATAAAATGGATAAGAGTGTATTTTTGTTCTTTACGTTTCACTGAAATGAAACACCAAGCGCAGATATATGGGTTTTAATCACCATCCTTGAACTAAGGTAAAAAACGAAGCATTTATCATGTACAGTTGTTGCTAAAAAGTGTACATGCATATTTTATTTTTGTATATAATACTTCGTCCTTTGTCTGTTTTTTCCATTTATATTATATTATATGGTATTACATTATTTTTTTGTTGTTGTAAACATACAGAGCCCTAAAATAATTTCTGCATAGGGAACAATCCCGAAACTTTCGTGTGTAAAAAAAAAAAAATCACATGAAAAACAGATTTCTATGTTTGTTTGTTTTTGTTTTTTTTACCTGCAATGTCAATTTAGGGGCTAAAATCCCATTCTGATATAATATATTAATTTATGTTACCCGATTATGGGTTGTCTATTGTCGTTACATCTTTGAGTCAGGCTGCCGCACCCTTTTTTGCCTCAGTAGCTGTTCTGTCTGCATTCATGAATACTTCCTGTTTATATAATAATAATGATGTAACGATCATAAAAATATTAAGTCTTAAAATCTCAATCTCATTTTTTCTTTGATTTTACAATAAGATGCAGTATTTAAACCCGTTACACAACTAGAATTATTATTCTGAATTACACAACTAGAAGTGAGCGCTTCTCCCCTTAACCACAAGGGGTCTCTCTTGACAACCGCTTATCTTCAATGGTTGACCTAGCGTTTCAAAAAGGCCAACAGGTGATCAATCACTAAAGCCCGGATTATCTTTGTATCTCCATCCAGTGTGAAATATCAATCTGTGAACCACGATGCTGGAAGTGAAAAAGGCTCCCCATTTGCAAAGAAAGTCAAGACATATAGTATTTCTTCCATGCTCCAAGCAGCTCATGGAATATAGCTATCGGTCCAGAGCAAAGCTTATCCTTCATTGTCTCATCCTACCCCACTGGATCAATACTAATTGCATGCGGTAAGTAGTACTGACCACACACACTGTATGAGGTATGCGCTTAATCAATCCTTATGCCCTAGATGAAAATAATGAGCTATAATAGAGATGATCTCATTCAGCACCAGAGGTGAAGTAGGAAGTAGGTCAGAGGACTGAGCTGCTAATGATCTTTCAGTGGGTTTAATATCTTCATGAGAATATGATAATGAAATAAATGAGTCAGCACAGACACATTTGTGGTTATTAATTATGACAGGCCTTGCGGGGTGTGGTGCAGGATTTATATGCTAATGTACGACAAAAACAAACGCGGCAACAAGTAAACTTTTTAAAATTAAATCGATGCAGGGTGGTCAAGTTAAAGCATTAATTCGATTAAATTAATTATTAAGAAAATTCTTTTTAAACGCAATTAATCATGCCCTCTAACCCAGACTGTAATTAGATGTTTTCCTATCATACAAGCATTTCAAGATTGAAGTTTCACCTTGACGTCTTGAAAGGATATTTTAAAGAATGCTGGTTACTAAACATAATTTTCATTGTTTTCAAAAGAACCGAGCACTATATTGTTTACTCTAGTCTGTGTGTGTGTATAAGAAGCAATTTATGACACCGCTGTTGTCATAATTCACTGTAATATCATATTGAAATGCAATTTCAACACAGTTGTTTAGATTTGTGTCTTACCCCATTCAAGTAGCCTACATAAGAGTTTTACTTGCATAATGCATTGCTAGAAATAGCTGCCTGTGGGCGTTATGAATATGGCTACAGAATGAACTGTCTTGCCTTAAAGGGATTTTGACCACACAGTGATTAAATTACTGCGCTGTTGGTCTTTAATAGATGTTCATACAGTTCTCCGCCGCTCTAAAATTATTAGTAGGCTATGTAACTGGCCGTCTTTTAAAATGTTAGTGTTGTGTGTGTATGTTTAGTAGGACAGTTACAGTTGTATAACAATACAGTAGTTCTTTCTTGCCAGTAAAAATATCATTATGCAGGGAAAAGTGTTTGTAAGGGATGACAAACTGCAGAATGCATTATGAAAAAGATGTATGACTCGAAAGCCGAATGGCAACAACATAGTTTTCATGCATAATTTTGATTTTTAAATCACAGTATGTGGGCATTTATTTTTTTTTATTTACCTTGTAATGTTTAATAATATGACTTTATCTTCTGGTGAAATGACAATCTGCTCTCTGCTTAAACCTCGTCCCTTTCTTTCAATTGAAAGCTCGCCTTCATATCTAAATCTATCCAATCAACAAGAGATGAATTGAATCGTGTCCCCACACTACTTTTTTTTTTTCTTTTTCACTCTTTCATAATATATCACGACTTCAACCATTTTGTCTACACCCAGCTACAGTATCTCACAGGATATGGATCTCATGAGCTCCATGTCACTCCCATTAGTATTTGCCACTTCGAAATTGAGTCATTTGCATACAGACTAAATTTTCTCAGCTTTGATGAGTTGAAAAAAATGACCATATATGGACATATTCCCGAGTTGTCCTTACCCAACATCAGGCACAAGAAATCTGTGTGACGTGATTTTTTGTTTGCTGAAACTTTTTTCACTGCCGTGGCAGACTGATGAAGGCAGGCACAAGTTCAAGTGAAAAATCCCTGGAGGGGTGTTTATTTTCTTCAAGAGAATAAAGTAAGGGTGTCCACTGCTGGAAAGGAAAGTTAGGTGTTGTTTTGTTGGGAAGTGTCAGGGTTATCGTGACTTCAGGTGCAGCTGTGTGGGGCAAGCAGACGTCCCAGATTTCTCACTACCTTCCAGAGAGAGGAAAATCAGTGTATTAGAGTCAAAGCTCACTTTGAGACGCAGCCAAATATTTTGTTCTTTCCTTCGATGATGACTGATGGGGCACAGATATCCCTAGATCATCTGCTGCTCTGGCCCATATGACCAGACAATTATTGTTGCCCAGAGCAATACTGATAGGCATCGAGTCGGCTTGCAATCGCACTGAGACGGAAAGGGAATCTGAATTAGATGTCACAAAGTAAATGTTTCTCTGCCTAAAAATATACACTCTCTTATTACACTGAAGTAAGATTTAATGACCCATTTGAATCAGAGTTGAAGTTTGTCGCTTTTTAGTCTCGTGTAGCCTGATGGCAGAAGGTCTGGGAACTTTGGCCGCTCAAGAGGCCATATGACTATGCAAATGTTGCCACAATAACAGACCGGTGTGTAAAACTCTCTGACATATTTTAAAAATTCTATGCCACAAACGTTACATTTTTCACATACTTTTGAAAATCCAGCGTTTAGTTGATCCTAATAGGCACTCGTCGCCACAGCTGTAAACACGACGGCTTTCTTCTTTCGTGAGAGGGCTCGGCAACACGGCATTTTTGTTTCCAGGCGGAACGTTAAGAACGTGACACACACGTCTCCAGGAAATCCTGTCAAATCTAACCAGTCCGATGACGATTTGAAACTCCTGAAGTTTTTCCAGCTAAGTCTGCCTTATGCATCAGATGTTTAGCCAGCGTTCCGTGGGCGTGATGTCTGAGGCTGACTAGTGGCTTTTAGTCCATCTGTCAAAGATCCTGAAATTGTAAACGTTAAAACCTGGCCTCATGACGAAAACGTACCTGTGGCGAAATATGTACTAATAAGTACATATCACTGCAGTTTCCAACAAAAATGAACACTAGAGGCGGTAAAATAGCAAACACTTGTAATCGTTTTTGTACACAGTTATGATTACAGCTCAAAATATTTTGGCTTGCTCGGTGGCTCAGCTGGCACGAAATTTGACTTAGGATCCAGAATCCTTGGGTACGAATCCTGTGAAAAACATGACTCATGATGAAGCTAAAATGACATGCTTGTGATTTGTGTTTTTACGTCAAATTTGCTTTTGTTCATCCTGTCGTGTAGATTTAGGTGTAGTGGAGTTAGTGCGTAATTTTAAAACGTCACGGAGCATTAGAGTTATAGCGCCACTCAACAGACATTTAAAGTCAGAACTGTGGTTACATGTACAAAACTGACAATAAATTACATTTTTGACCTATTTGTGTTTTATTAATGTCTACACCTACCCCAACCCTAAACCTACCCCTTACAATAATGCAAAAAACATGATTATTGTGCAGTACATCTGCATACAATATAGCCTTTACCATAAAATATACCATATGTATGTTCATTTTTTCTGAAGGAAAAAAACCAAACACTTTTTTTTTTAGTTCCACTCAGTGGGCATTTCTGTTGGGAACTGCAGTGATATGTACTTATTGGTACATATTTTGCGTCTCTCAACAAAGTTCCCACAGGTGTGTTTTTGCCATGAGACCCAGGTTGAAAAGTTGACTAAAGCCTTTTTTTGGCAGATTTAGGCATCTTATGTTTGCATTTTTTTCTCCTACAGGACATGATTCAGGGTTTTGTTGTAAACTAAAAGTCTACTGGCTGTTTTAAAAAACGGAGTGCCTATTTACACTAAGTGCAAATAGCCTGCCTTGTTGGCAGAGGCTGTTGACACTAACTTCGCCCACCAATGTGTGATTGGGCTAGTCAACACTACAAAAGTGATTGTTCCAGTGATCAGCTCCAGTGGCACAGATGGTGAAGTGTGTGCTGTACTCTTTTCGATCTGCCCTTTGACTAACTTTTTTTCTCCCTTTCCAAATCTCATATCAAATCAGATTTTATTTCCAATAAAAATGGAAATAATCGAAAAGTTGAAAATAAAGTTTTGGTTAAGGTTAGGTAGGTGTAGGGAGGGCTTATTGTCCCAGTAAGACAACATCCATTTAATAATTTGAATTAAAAATATAATTTACAGTCAACACTATCAGGAAAAGGAAAAAAAGTTAGTGTTTTTAAGCATTTTACATTTATTCCAAAATAATAACTCAAGTCAGTAACAATTTCAACAATATATTTTATTTGTGAACTTATGTTCAGCTGTTCTTTTTAACTGTTAACTTTTAACTATTTTTTAATATTTTGGATCATCTGTCATCAAAGCTTGGTAAATACTGGTCACCGAAAACTCCCACAGATCATGTTTTTTTAAGCCATTTCAAATCTTATTTTGATGCAACAAAGTGTTTGTATATAAGTGTGTGAGTTGTTTACTTACTTTTTAAATCAGTCCTCTCATTAACGTCATTATATTGTTCATTAAGACTGATTTGCGCGGAATGGAGGCGGGAGAGACGCAGAAATGTAAAACTATGTAGATTAGGTTGGATTTCATTTTTGGTCTTGCTTGATATTACATTCACTGTATAGGAACGAGGATTTCTGATACTTCTGAACAAACCAGCAGTCATTTGTCTTACAGCTCTACCACAATATGAAACAACCCACATCATTTAGAGACCGGAGGCAAACCTCCAAATTCAATTTCCAAACACTTTAAATCATTCCCCGGCTACATCTCCTCATGACGAGCCAGCACCTTTGCCCTCTTTAGACTCAGTAATCAATAGTGTAGCGGCATTGTGACAAAATACATCTGATCTGCTGCTCTCAGCAGTAGGACATGCCTGATAGTGGAACTATGTCACCCTACACACCAAGCTATATATGACCTATGACACCTTCATCAGACTCTGACATATGCCAGTCCTCTGGAACATTCTGGAGTCTGAGGTACAAACTGTGACAGGAAGGTGAGAAGGTGAGCAGCACTTCTCAATCCTGGCAACGCTAAAATAAGGCTTCCCGCTGTGAGTGCTAGCTTTTGTAATTCACGCGAGGACATTGTCCTTCTCCGGCTTGCTTTTGTCAGCTTCTGTTGTCGTTGAAAGTCTGCTTTGCCCTTCTTGAATTGATGATATGTCACCACAAAAGCCTGTTAGCACAGCCCTGTTAGAGTAGACAGGTGGCTTCGCGCAGGTGTTAGATTGTGTGAAGACAGCCTGCCTGCAACTTCGAGAGTCTCTCACATGAGCACGCAAGCAACACATGAACAAAAACATTTGTCAGCTGGTTAGAGACAGACTTGAGAAGCAAATGAACAGCTATAAGTGAGTAGAAGAACCGTTTTCATCAAATAAATATAGCAGGTGTTTCCTAAAGGTGTATATAGCACTTTCAGAAACCTGTTTGAGAAATCTGTGTGAATACAGTCATTATTTTTGCAAATATTTATAAAAGACACGATAAGGTAACCTTCCTGTCCCACCTTAGTTTTAAATCATTTTAATCTCATCTCATCTCCACACATTTATTATTTATTGTTATGCACTTATCAGTCTTAACACAAGTTTACATGAATAATTCAAATTTATATTTTGGGGAAAAAACAGCTGGGGTTGATTTTTCATTTTGTGCAATAACTAAATTAGCCTATATTTGATATATTTCTCAATGTAATATACTGAATGATGCATTATCATGCTAAAATCTAAATGTTAGCATCTTATTTGGTTGTATACTGATGTTATTTACCTTAAAACACATTCTGATTCAATAATACAGTCTGTAGCAATTCCAGGCCACGTTCACAAGGGGGCACTGTTGGCACATTAGCTTTGCTTCCATTTGAGAGCTGAAACTTGTCGATCAACTACCAATATGCTCGAAAATAGCTTAACAAATGATTCATTTGCAAACGTTTGTTTAGAATCCAGTGCATCCTCAAAGACTGCTAGTGCCATCTGCTGACTAATTTCACTTCAGTGGCAGAAATGCTCTTCTGATGTGTTTAAATTAGAAGAGTAAAAACAGTCTGGTTTTAAGTTACTCTGTCGGTGGTCCTGTGCCAGAGTGAGACGGATCTTTTTACACAAAAAAAAATCTTTAAGGATCAAGGGGAGCTTAGAATGTCCTCAACCTAAAGCAAAGTGAGGGATGTGTGCAAATAACAAATATAAGCAACACAAGCCAGGGATTCCCACAAAGCTCCTTTGACATTTTGTTTGATGTACCACTGGGTCACTTAACATTTGCCATGAGTGGCACTTATCGACAAACACCTGGATTTCTGAAGCTTTGGTTTGTTGAGGATATTTGTCGACTGCGAGTGCACCATTCGGAAGACTTGAAGGATACGACTCCCTCTGGAACCTTGACTTCATTGTCATCAATAACAGAGCGGGATAGGGGCAGGCGCTGACTAATGTCGTGCGAACAACCAGGCGTAAACCTTGAGAGGATTGTTGCTATTGACAAGTTATTCAATATTCAAGGCACCGTGGCCTTTTCATTTTGCTTTGCTTGCTTGAAAATGATCGCTAATAATAAAATGAGAAAATATAGTGCCTTGGAGACAACAAAGTACTTGGTAATCTCATTGTTGCTGGGGTTTTATTGAGATTTTATTGAGGCTCAGTGCTGTATTATTTTTTTTTTTTATCACCCATTAGTACTTAAATTAGTCTGTTTTTCTTTTCAGATTTCATTTTACCAAATCTTCCAAGTTATTTTAAGGTGCTTAGGGAGTCAGCTTGACCAGAAATAACTTCTATTTAGTAGTTCTCATGATTCTGTCGAGCTGTCAGTCTCAGGCATCGAAGTCCTATTTACCCAAAGCAAATGGACAATCATCATGATTTGCCACAGTTCCCAGATATTAGGAGTTTATTAATCACCAAATAAATCATGAAATAGATTTTGCATGGTGATGTTTCTGCCAATTAAAAAAAATATCTATTAAAAGTCCCGCTTTAAGCCTCATTACGGATCATTAATATGCAGTGAACAGCCAGGCCCAATCAATCAAGGTCACTACAGTTATGATGTCCTACTCGGAGCGATGTGGGAATAAATAGCCACCATTTCATAATCATAGGTTCTTGTGGAAAAGTGAAACTGACTCAGAAATGTACAGTGCTGCAGATCTATCTCAGATCAGGATTGTCAGACAAGTTCTCTGTTTTCCATACACGGTGTTCTGGAAGAACCATGAGAAATTTAAATTTAAGTGACGGTTTAAAGTCAAAACGTCTTAATGACGGATTTGTTTCTTACAAACATGCAGCTTTGCACTTGATAAGATGATAATATAAGGATGTGCCTGCAACGTGGAAGTAAGCCTATGGGACTTACGGTTCATTATCCGCTCTAGGGAAATAACGAGAAGAATAAATGTGCAGTTAACAGTAAAACTGTTTGCAACACAAACCAGTGTGTTCATAATTAAGATTATACATTAAAATAATATGGTAAGACACACCAATTTGCAATATCAAGCAGCAAAATGTTTTGTCAGGAAGCCAGACCCATAAAATTTACAAATGGCATGAAAAAAGAACAGCGCATTCTACGGAGCTACTAAAGTGATTTTGTTAGCCGCCTGCTAGTTGCCTGTTACAGTACAGTACAGTACATAAAGTTTCACTTACCACATAACAGTAAGAAGAAATCTTGTAAAATGTGAGGGAAGTATTACCGATCCTTAGTATAATGTTACACAGAGTATATGTGATTGCGAATCTTGAAAGTGAAAGTAAAAAGTGAACGTGCATCCAAGCGATTTCAATGCCCTGCGTATTAATAGCGACTTACGGATACACGCAATTTATCCACCTTGTTCAGAACGCGGAGGTCTCGGGTTGTGGCTTGAAGGGATACAGCTCCGACTGGAAACTAACAATGAAATTAATTGTTCTACCTATTAGATTGTGTTTTATTAACGTCTACACCTACCCCAACCCTAACTTAGCCCTTCCTTATAATAAGAATACAGTATTATTGTTGTACAGTGTGACAAAAATAACGTTAGATAGATGTGCGCATGCCCAGTAGCCAAAGCTGTCTCCCTTCTAGCCTTAACCGAGGTCTCGCCCAAATGGAGCAGTGCTTTACATTTCCGGTTTCTGGTGTATCTTGTCAAATTTTTTATCTTTTTAATCCCATTGTATTAACTAATGTTTTTGCTGCTGACCTTTGATGATCCAATTCAACCATACTAATAAGCAAAAATTACTTTAGACTAACATTAAACTAACATACCGTTAACGTTTTAAAGAAGTTCACTTCCAGAACAAAAATTTACAGACAATGTACTCACCCCCTTGAATCCAAGATGTTCATGTCTTTCTTTCTTCAGTCGTAAAGAAATAGTTTTTTGAGGAAAACATTTCAGGATTTTCCTCCATATAGTTTAACTTTATTGTTCATTCTGCTTGTCACAGAGTGGAAATTTGTCTTTGACACTGGTGATAAATAAATAAATAAATCCAGATTAATACTTAGAAACACATCACACACATTACACACATGCCACATTAACAGCACAACATAAAATTACACAAATTTAAACAATTAACTCAACCCCTGGACTGGGCTTTAATGGTGCCACCGATTTTGAACGTCCAAACTGTTTAAATGCAGCTTCAAAGGGCTCTAAATGATCCCAGTCGAGGAAGAAGGGCCTTATCTAGGGAAGTGATCAGTTCTTTTCCAAAAGAACAGTTTATATACTTTGTAACCTCAAACACTCGTCTTGTCTCATCTGCTTGAACTCTGTTTTTTTACCGGTTCATGACAGTTAGGGTATGTCAAAAATCCCCCATCTCATTTTCTCCTCCAACTTCAAAATCGTCCTACATCGCTGTTTTACCTTTTCAAAATCGGGGGCACCATTGAAGTCCAGTATATGGACAAAAATCCTGAAATGTTTTCCTCAAAAAACATGATTTCTTTACAACTGAAGACATGAACATCTTGGATAACAAGAGGGTACATTATCTGTAAATTTTTGTTCTAGAAAGTGAACCTCTCCTTTAAACTAACATTTGTGCTTGAACTTTCATCTCCTGTGTGAGAGTGTTGAACTTTCATCTCCTGTGTTCTACTGTACAGACGTGAATTCACATTTCCTTCAGCCTGAGGCTTATTCATTTCACTTTTGGTGTGAAAGAGCTTTTACGTTTGCCAAAAATACAATTTTTCATATTAAAGGAGAAGTCCACTTCCAAAACAAAGATTCACATATAATGACCGCCTTGTCATCCAAAATGTTCATGTCTTTCTTTATGATATGGTGCTCCAATTTTGAGCTTACAAAATGCAGTTTAAATGCGGCTTCAAACAATCCCAAATGCGGTTGTAAACAATCCCAGCCAAGGAAGAAGGGTCTTATCTAGCGTAACGATTGGTTATTTACATAAATATAATACAATTTATATACTTTTTAATGTCAAATGCTCATCTTGTCTTACTCTGCCTGGACTGTTTTTTTCCAGTTCATGACAGTTAGGGTATGTCAAAAAAACTCCCGAGCGTTTGAGGAAAAAAAACAATCGTTTCGCTAGATCGTTTCGCATTTAAACTGCATTTTGGAAGTTCAAAATCGGGGCACCATAGAAATCCATTATATGGAGAAAAATGCAAAAAAAAATTTCTTTACGACTGAAGAAAGAAAGACAGGAACATCTTGTATGACAAGGGGGTAAGTACATTATATGTAAATCTTTGTTTTGGAAGTGGACTTCTCCTTTAAAAACACAAGCAAGCCAGCCCAGATTTAAAAAGTAACGGAAAAGTAACATAATGCATTAGGAGTAACGCAATATTGTAATGCATTACTTTTAAAAGTAGCTTTCTTCAACACTGCATTTCATGCACAGAAACTGGGAATTATAACTAAAGTGCTTGTAAAATGGTCTCCTGTTTCCACAGACACCGTTTCCCAGTGGACTTCAGTAAGTGCAGAAGATAGTGATAATCCGATCCGGAAAGCAAAATTTATTTGCCGCTCCAGGCAATACAGCTGCATAACATTAAATTATTACACTAAACAATAATTGAAAGTAGAGACAGGGGAGAAACAATCAAAGAGGCCATGAGAATCCTCAGAGACATCCAATTGGCTTTGGAATGCCACGTTTATTATCATAATTAAAATGGACCTTTCTGTGAATCGCATAAGGTCAAACTAAGCTCAGGGCGGATAAATTTTGAATTGGAATTCATTTATTAATCATATTTCTCTCTTTGAGGGGTTTAAATTTGAAACTCGTGCTTTTTTGACCTTGCTGCTGCATTGACTCTTTTGACCCCTGTTATACTTTCTGTCAGAGCGGTGTAGGATTTTAGATTAGCTAACTAAATGACACAAATGACTTCACTTCCTCTCTCAGGTCTGCTCTGCTCGTCCACTGGTTTCTCGTAACCATTCACATTCTGACGAGTCCAGCACTCATGCATTTTACATCGCTGCTCGCAGCTCTTATAAATATCTGACAATTACTGATGTGCTTCTCTATTTGCGGCTGCCGAAAAGCATACAATCCCATTTTGTGGTGACTACACAGTTTTTCACCTCCTTCTGGTTTCCCTCTGTTTGGTGGTTAGAAAAGCCAGCGATTCCTAATGCCGTGGCTGTATACAGTGCAGAGCAGATTGGCTGCGTATTGATGAATTGCTCTGCTGGATGAGGGTAAAGCAGCAATAATTAGTGCTGGACTTCAGCCTCCTTATGTAGGTTCAGCCAGGTAGAGATGAGAGCCTCCCCTCGCTGTCTTATCTGTCCGACCAACCGAGGCCGGGGGGCAGAGGGGGCTTGTAATAGTGCCACAACATTGGTAGGTGATTGCCTGCTTATTAAGAGGGTACTGGAGTGGAACATAACATTTTCAGTTTCAATTAAGTCTACGAGAGCATATATAATGCATTTTAAGACCTTACTGCATGAGGAGCCTTTTGAATTCGCATGAGGTTGTTGTTGATATGACACTGAAATTAGCTCAGCGCGACTGTTCATAAGAGACGTCAGTCTTGAGTCAGAACACTTAACGTGGTGACATATACATATCTCCTTGCACAGAAATGATGGTCTCCAGTCCTCGTAATGAGAAAAAGATGCACAAGTCCTTTGTTTCTGACCATCAGAGGGAAAAGCAGACAATACATACAAATAATAGATTTGAGTATAATAGATTTGAGAATAATAGATAATAGGCACGGACATGGCTCATTTTTATTTTTTTTTACATTTTTAATGAGTAATTATAATAAGTATTATGGATTGCATATTGCATACGTGTTAGATTAGTTTTATTTATAGTATATATATTATAGTATATATTTAGTATTTTTTGGTATTTGAATATTTGTAATTAGCGTGTTTTTAGTTTATTTAAATGCCAAGATTTAGTCATTTTGTTTTGTGCTTTTGTCATTTTAATTATATTTAATGTTCCTTTTCAGCTTTAAATCAATTTTAGTAGTTTAAGCAATTAAGCTTAAACTATTTTTAGGTAGTTTCATTTTTTTTTTTTTTTTTTTTTTTTTTAAATCTTAGCTTTTTAATTTTCAAGTTTAAGTTTGGGTTGTTTAGTTTAAAGGTTAACTAAATNATATTTAATGTTCCTTTTCAGCTTTAAATCAATTTTAGTAGTTTAAGCAATTAAGCTTAAACTATTTTTAGGTAGTTTCATTTTTTTTTTTTTTTTTTAAATCTTAGCTTTTTAATTTTCAAGTTTAAGTTTGGGTTGTTTAGTTTAAAGGTTAACTAAATTGAATATATATATATATATATATATATATATATATTATATCTAATGTACATACGCACACACTTTATAGATTTTATTAAATCATGCAGAATAAAACATTTCCTATTTTGTTTATTTAATTACATTTTAAAAGAATATTACAGAATAAATAAATATTTTAAAACTGTAAATGATTAATTCATGTTAATTTCTGGTGAAAATTTTCTGAAACTGTCTCATCTGAGAGTCTTAAGCGTGCGCGGTAATCCATCGCACATGTTCGCTGAATTGGGACATCGCTGCAGGGGAGGACTAGAAAGTGTTTTACAATGAATTATTTGTTTTAGGCAGTCAAAAGTAACCGACAGAATGTTGTGTCTTCCTTGCTTAGCATAATTGCCATTATGTGAACTATGGATCTGAAAAATATGATTATGTTAATTCTGACAATGGACGAAAACAACCTCAAGAGCTAACTCCGCGTGGAATAATAGCTTGGTAATACTTCATTACCGACGTGGAAAGCATTATTTGTGCAACAATAGATTTGACCTCAGGCTTTAAATTGTTTTGGCACTGTTTTTCAGGAGAGATGACTGCAGCAATCCGTTTAATGCATTCACATGTGTAGTAATAAAAAAAGAGCATGTTAGAGCTTCAGATGTTTCACGAAATAAATTCAGTGAAACCAGCAACGTGTAGAAAGCGCATCCTACGTACAAAATTGGTGTGCTCATTCATTTCTCATTGTCATTCCCACTGATTTGTGCATAATAAGTCATTTTTTTGTGTTACGCTGACTGATATGGAATATGCATACATGCATGTATAATAGATTGGATTGCACAAAAATATTAAAAAGCACAGCTTTCAACATAGATAAAAAGACATATTTCTTGAGTACCAACACAGCATATAAGAATGATTTCTGAAGGATCATGTGACGCCAAAGACAATATTTCAGTTGTTTTTACTGTATTTTTGATCTATTAAATGCAGCCTTGGTGAGCATAAGAAAAACTTATAGACCTCAAGTATTGAGGACAACTGAGGGACTCATATGCAACTATTACAGAAGGTTCAAATGCTCACTGATGCTCCAGAAGGAAACACAATGCATTATGAACCGGGGGGTGAAAACTTTTTGAATTTAAAAATCAGGGTAAATTTAACTTCTTTTGTCTTCTGGGAAACATGTAAATATCTTCTGTAGCCTCTGAAGGGCAGTACTAAATGAAAAAAATATGATATTTAGGTAAAATAAGAAAAATGTACACATCTCCATTCTGTTCAAAAGTTTTCACCCCCCTGCTCTTACAGAATTATTCTTTTATTACAATTATTTTGGTAAAATAATTAACTTTTTTAATAATTCTGAAAGGGGGATGTAAACTTTTGACCTCAACTGTATTGATCTTGGTTAATTTTAGCATTTACTGATGCGTTATTAAAATCAAAACATGTTTGTTAACATTAGTTAATGCACTGTGAACTAACATGAACAAACAATGAACAACTGTATTTTTATTATCTAACATGAACAAAGATGAATAAATAGTGATGATAAAATAATAAATTAACTAATGTTAATAAATGAGACCTTATTGTAAAGTGTTACCATTATTATATTTATTGAATAATATAGTGATAATAATCTAAAGTTGTATTTAATAGTTTAATAATAATACTTAATTTTTAATATCTCAAACTTTTTAATGAGGAAACAATTAAGCGTTGCTTAATGAAATAAATCTATGGAGCTATATTATTGGATGTTTTGAGTTTTGATGAAATATTTTCTTCTTAATAAATGACCCATGCTACTTTTGACACCGGGATGAATGATGGGCAAAATTGAGAAAAAATGTTGCGCGAGACCATAAAACCTTGGAGCGTGCATAAAATTTTATGGACTTATGTAAGTGCATAATGTACTGATTAAATCCAAGGCTCTAACTGCTGTCCTCAGCGGTGTCTTGGGGGGGACAGAGAACTCTCCATTGGCAGGCATCAGCCGAAAGCTGCCAGCTTCCATCTCTGCCATGTCGTCCTACAATCTAACTAACTTTCAGAGCCCGCTTGACTCCTTGGCTGCTCCTCTCCCCTTTGATGTCTGTTCTCTTTAGCCAAAACCATTTGCTCCTCTTCCTTCGGAGCTTCCGGCTGTGCCCTCTTCATACCTCCTTTTTAGTAGCTCCTTTGCTTGTTCGTTTTGCCTCATTCAGACACCCCTTTTTCTTTTCGCCCTTCATCTATTCTTCCATTTCTCAATCGCTGCCTCTCTATCACTTTGCTCTATCTGGCCTTTATTCTATTACTCTCTCTCTCTCAGCCTTCTTTTTCTTCTTTTATTGCATTGCAGTCTTTCTATCCCTTACCCCCTCCACTCCTGTGCCTCCACTCCAAACTATTCCCTCACCTCTCACTACATCAGAGACATTTCAAAGCTAGGTCACCGATAGCATTCCTATCGATAGCTGATGTGTCCTCACCTCCGCTAGATCGTGAGTCCAAGAGTGTCTTTCTTTCACGCTCCCCCAAGGGCATCCGGCTAATCTCTTCGTTCAACCCACTCTTTTTTCAAAACGGTCGATTTCATTAAACATGTAGCGACGTTCGCATTAATTACAGCCTTGCACCATATTGGGCATCAAAATGGTTTGGCTGAACCCAGATGGATGCAGTCTGACAATGTGTAGTGTCTTCTATAATTACATGCTTTGGCAAGTGTTGGTGCTAATTTTTTCCCCCCTTAGCGAGAGTGTGATTATCTCGGTCTCTCTTCCAGTGAAAGTGTGGCGATTTTATCATTCCGTACCCCTTGTTTGTTAGTCTACACAGTCAGACATCGGACATTGTGTATTCTCCTAAGGGGCCTTATTATCCCTGTTGTTTGTGGAGACCTGTATTCATCTTATGTCAATAATTTTGCACTAAGTTTGTCGAAGTAAAACAAATCAAAAGGCCAGCACCGCTAAGAGGCGACTTCTCCATGATTTACATGTACTTCGGTATCATTTCAGTCCTTGTAATTGGCATGTAAGGGTGGCAACGATTTGGGAGGGTGAGCGCAATCTGATGTAAGAAGGGGAAAGAGGAGAGCATGGCTTTTCTTCACCCCCAGAGCAGAGGACAACATTAATCATGAGCCATATTCCAGAATCCCATGCAAAACATGTAGAGTTCAACAAAAAATATAAGCTATGGTAGCATTTATTGAATCATTGCAAATGCGTCTCCCTTACGTTCTGCCGCACGCTTTCATTGAATCTATCTCTGTGCCTTTGATTTCATTGTCAGAAATGATGGCGCGCACTAGTACATCTCTTCTCTCCTGATGCTTCCTGAGAGCCTGTGTAGTCGTTTGTCTTCTGTAATGATGACTGAGGGACATCACACACTATCAGTTGGTATGCCAGTCCTAATACTGCAAAGCCGTCTCTGAGACAGGGCGATGTCTCGGTGCCTGTTCCCCTCATTGAATACTGCTCACGTCTCTCTTTATCTCCTGCAATGCATGGCACTGAATAGAGAGGACTGTGATTGTGAGCTTACATAATCGTGATTTGGATGATTACTGATTGTTTTTATAATATTGTGGGTCATGGGTGAAATTTTAAGATATTTATTTGGACGTGCTTAATTGGAGAGATGTTTAAAACGATTTGTTTTCAAGTGGGTGGGTCATCTGAAAGACTAATCCATTTTAAATGTGCTACTTAGTATTTTTTGCAACATTTTCTGCAGTGCATCTCTTGGGAAAACAAAGTGCACTTTAGCATACAAGAGTACTTATTAGTGTGAAATGAATGTAATGTTTTTGGACAATTAATTGAATGATAATTGCAATTAAATGAAAATGATTTATGCCTGTTTCACACATACTCCATTTTTACACACCCATGTTATCAGAATAGTGCGTTTACACTGATGCGGTGCAGTGATCGTTTCCGCACCAGGTATATTTTTGCTGTGCTGCATGCTCTGAATTAAAGTGACAGTGCATTGTCAAACTGCTGACTGTAAAATACAGTAGACCAAAATACATGGATTGACACGGAAATGTAGTAATATGAATAGATACAATGAATAGATATAATTAAATTAATAATAGCATTTTGGCTAGGTTTAAAACAAAGAAAAGCACA